>APFE030183266.1:0-14149 GCA_000404065.3 Pinus taeda | reverse complement strand
GGTTGTTGGGGAATTTCCTGGGGTATTTGCTCTGGTTGTTGGGGAATTTCCTGGGGTATTTGCTCTGGTTGTTGGGGAACTTCCTGGGGTATTTGCTCTGGTTGTTGGGGAACTTCCTAGGGTATTTGCTCTGGTTGTTGGGGAATTTCCTCTTCCTGCTGAGGATCTTCTTCTATTTGCTGGGGAGAATTAATGATGAGGGGTGGATGATTTAGAGCAAAGCCTCTATTTATTAAGAGTTGGGCTAAACGGTGGTGTTTCAGGGAAAGGGGCGGATGCTTTGCTTTTCCAGTATAACGTGACATATTTTTCAGACAACCCAATAGATAATAAGGCATATTTATCAATTGACGATGCCTCAAATGATTTAAAAAAACGAATTCGTGTTGGTAAATTACCTGGTAACGACCTTCGCAAGTTAAATACTGCTTGACAAACTCCGCGACCTTTGGCCATGGTGGAGGCAGTGACTGAAGTGCGACCCCTCTGCCTTTGGCTTCGACTTGCTCGCCTGGTAGGAAAAATCCTTGCTGCACATTCAGAATAAGGTGTTTCCTGCTAAACCAGCGTGTACCATTGGTCGGTAACCCGAAGACTTGGGCTACGTCTTCTTCTGTTACCGGAATATGTACTCCCTGGACCGTAGAAAATCCTTCTCTTAAGTTGCATGTGAACTCCAACACTTGCTGTGTGTTGAAATCCGGGAGTCTTCTAAAGTAATCTACCCATCCTGCTTGCAGGAAAATTTGGTAAACCTCAGGGTAGAGTTCCAGTAGCGCTGTTGTGCCAGGTTCATATGTGATCAGATTTCCCCCCATAGCTGCTGATCCAGCGAAAATACACAATGCAGAGCCTAGTTACCGAGTTTGAGACAGAGCAAACCGTTACAAATGAGGATATGCCATGACGAGGTGGGTTTTAGATATTACCGCGAGGAGTAAGGGTGGCGGCGATTGACGTGTTATGGAATAATTACGATATTTTGGTAATCCCCCCAAATCTACGGCTGAATGATCTGATTGGCAGTATAATGATTTCGGCAGTCGTATCATATCTCCACATTAACTATAATTTAATATTCACACTTAAACATGCGTACCTTTAATTTTACCTTTAGTCACACGCAAAAAGTCTTATCTTTTCTTTTGCCGGATTAATCATAATTTCAATGGGTTTACAATCGTGAAAATACAAGCGATCTGACAGGAAGTAGTAGTGATGAAGTGTAATTATTAGAGTGCATGGCTGGTCCCTTTAGTGAAGCACAATATGTTCCATCAGGATGATAATTCATTAAGTACTAAAACTGGTATTGCAGTATTGAAAAGTGATGTTGCTGGAACATGAGCTCGTGCTGCAGCCGCGGGAAGTGGTGTTGCGGCAATGGAGAAATGATGTCGTATTGTCGAAAAGTGGTGTTGCAGCAACGGGGAAATGGTGTCATTTTGACAGAAAGTGGTGTTGTAGCAACGGGGAAATGGTGTCATATTGACGGAAAGTGGTGTTGCAGCAACGGGGAAACGGTGTCATATTGACGGAAAATGGTGTTGCAGCAACGGGGAAATGGTGTCATATTGACAGAAAGTGGTGTTGCAGCAACGGGGAAATTATATAAAACTTGATTTATGATCCGAAAAACGTTCCCAAGCTGCAAAGTGATTCTTTTAGAATTTTTATTCTCAGCCATCCTCTGAAAGTAAGATCTGCAAAACAATTAATTGTAACATGGAAACCCTTGGTAGGGATTATTAGTTAAGAAATCTAATCTAAAAATAAATAAATGAACAGAGATTTAAGTGCCTTGAGGGGCAGCAGGTTCCCCCAAAAAAAACATATTTTAATTCTGCCATGCAGGTAGCTTTGAAATCCTCTTTAGAAACAGGTCATTGATACGGACGGAGTCGGTACCCATTCACTAATAACGGTGTTCTATTATCATCAATCGTTAAGAGTCTGACTGTTCCTTTTGGAAAAACAGCATCTATTTCATAAGGTCCTAGCCACCTTGTTCTTAATTTACCTTGGAAATTCTCGAAACGGGAGTCATACAGTAAAGCCCAGTTACCTTTCTGGAATTGCTTCTGCTTAATAGTTTTGTCATGCCATCTGGTTCTTTGTTTTTGAATCATGGTTGTTTGAAGGATGGCATCCAATCTTTTCTCGTCTAGTTCCTGAAGCTGTTGCAACCTGGCTGTCTGTGCATCAGTCAAATCAAGGTTAACAGCTAAAGCAGTTCTTAAAGTTTTGATTTCAAACTCTAGAGGGAAAACAACATTTTTACCAAAAACTAATTCATAGGGTGAAAAGCCCGTGGTATTCCTCCAAGTGGTTCTATAAGCCCATAATGCTTCAGGCAACTTTTGAAACCAGTCCTTCCTGTTTTCCTTTATTGTTTTTGTCAAAATAGCTTCTATGACTTTGTTGGTGCTTTCCACCTGCCCATTTGACTGGGGGTGATAAGGTGTGGTCATTATATGCTTAATATGGTATTTCTGCAATGTGTCTTTGAAGCCATGAGAGTTAAAAGGAGGTCCTCCATCAGTGACTAGCTCCCTAGGCAGTCCAAACCTAACTAAGATTTCTTCAAATAAAAATGTTAATATGATTCTTCATTAACTTTGATGAGTTCCTTAGCTTCTACCCACTTAGTCATGTAATTCGTGCATACTAGTATGTAAACTCTTTGATTGGACGGAGGATTAATGGGACCTATAAAATCTAGTGCCCATCTTTCAAATGGTTCAAGAATTACCTGGGGATTGAGTGGCATTTCATCCCTGTGATTAGGCTGGCCCATTCTTTGACAGCTATTGCAGGCCCTGACATATTTCTTTGCAACTTTGAAGATTGAGGGCCAGTAGCATCCCATCTTGAGAACCTTGTGTGCTGTTCTTTTGTCTGCGCAATGTCCTCCACAGGGGCCATCATGGCAAGCTTTTAATACATCATAAATTTGATCTTCGCCAATTGATCTCCTGATCGAGTCCTGTGTGAAACAGACAGCCGCTTATCCAACTGTACCTAACGCTCTGCTGAATAATTTTCCTTTTTTCTCTATGCGATAGGTGCGATGGTAATTTTCCTGCAACTAAGTAGTTGGCAATGTCTGCATACCAAGGTGAGTGAGCAGATACTGCAAATAAATATTCATTGCGAAAAGAATCATCTACTGGAATATTTTCATTAGTTTTTAACCGAGAAAGAAAATCAGCAACTACATTTTCTTTTCCTGGTCGATCTACAATTGTGATATCAAATTCTTGTAATAATTATAACCATCTGGTAACTCGAGCATTTGTAACTGATTTGTTCATTAAGTATTTAATGGCCGAGTGGTCAGTATGCACAAAAGTAGTATAGCCAGTAATGTAATGCCGAAATTTATTTATAGCATAAATAACTGCTAGGAATTCTTTCTCAGTAACTGTATAATTAAGTTCTGCGGGAGTCATGTTTTTGCTAATAAAATAAATGGCATAGGGAAGGTTGTTTTCTTCCTGTCCCAGGACAGCTCCAATGGCAGTGTCTGAGGCATCAGAGGATATATGAAAGGGGAGTGCCCAATCAGGTCCTCTCAAAATGGGAGCTGTAGACAACTGATGTTTAAGTTCATCGAATGCTTTTTCACAATCATCAGTCCACTTAAATTCAGATTTTTTCGTTATAACACAAATAGAGGAGAAGCTATTTTGGAAAAGTTCTTGATAAATAATCTATAATACCCGGCATGTCCTAAGAAACTTCTCACATCAGTTTGGGTGTTGGGGATAGGGAGGGTCAAAATTACCTGTATTTTAGCTGGATCGACTTGAATTCCTAAAAATGAAACAGAGTGACCCAATACAATACCTTCATTCATCATCATATGGCATTTTTCAGTACTTAAGGCAAGATGTGCTTCTATACATCGCTTAAGTACTTTTTCAAGGTTCTGTAGGGCATCCTCAAAGGTTGTGCCATAAGGAGTAAAGTCGTCCATGAATATTTCTAAGGAATCATTTATCATATTAGAAAAGATCCCTATCACTGCTCTTTGAAATGTTGCTGGGGCATTACATAGCCCAAATGGAAGAACCCTATAGGCAAAGGTCCCCCAAGGGCTAGTAAAAGTGGTTTTGTCCTGATCCTGGGGTGCAATATTTATCTGATTATATCTGCTAAATCCATCCAAAAAGGAAAATAATTTCTTACCTGCCAAGTTATCTAATACCTGATCAATGAATGGTAAAGGGAAATGGTCTTTCTGGGTGGCCTTATTTTGGGCTCTATAGTCCACACATACTCGCCATTTCCCATTTTTCTTGGGTACAATTACTAGCGGAGAAACCCATTCACTATTAGATATGGGGTATATAAATCCTACATTCAACAATTTTTGAAGTTCTTCTTTTACTATTTCCCTTAAATTGGGATTCATTCATCGTTGGGGTTGACAGACTGGGCAAGATCCTTCTTTAATATAAATGTGGTGGGTGCATAGTTCAGAAGAAAGCCCCTTCATATATGTATAATCCCATGTGAATGCCTCTTTATTTTCACGAAGTAGCTTCATTAACTGTTGTTTTTTATCGTTTTTTAGATTAGGATTTATATTTAACGTTTTACCTGGCTCGATTTCTACTGTTATACTTTTGGAGGGGCTGCCAGCTAATGTCTGAGGTAAATTTTCAGTTTCAAGGTTGTGCTGGGATTCAGATTCCAAGATTGCAGTGAAGTGATTGTGTATTTCTGGACTGACCGCAGAAGGTTCATAAATAAAGTTGTTGATTAATTCATCTTTGGTTGAGTCTTTGAAAGTTAAAGCTTGTCCGACAGTTAAAATAGGTTGGGTTTCCTCATCCTCATAATCTAACCATACTGAATTGTCATTATTAATCATGGGTGTGGCATGAGGATAAAGAGTCAGCTGTTTGGTTTCCTGCCCATTAGATATTTTCATTGATCTAGACCTACAGCTAATGAAAGCATCTGCTGTAGCCAGCCAAGGTCTTCCTAGAATCAGTGGATGACCCCCCAACTTTGTTTTAGTTTGTAACACAACAAAGTCGGTTGGGTAATTCCAAGATTCTACGGAAATTACCAGGTCTTCAATGACTCCTTCGGGTTTAATTGTAGAGTAGTCAGCCAGCTCTAGGATGGTTGGAGTTTCCCTAATTAAATGTTTCAACTGCAGTAATTGTTCTTTTTCGAGTGTCATAATGTTTATTGCAGCACCTAGATCTACTAGAACTTTAGAGACAAAGGTTTTACCTACCTAAACTGTTACTGTAGGGTGACCAGGGTCACCATATTTCACAGGAGGGTCTTTTTTTTTCATCAAAGCAGTCAGTTCTCCCATCACATGAACTGTGAGGGGTTCCCTAGCTTTTCTTCCAGACTTTTTAATACAGATATCCCTAACAGTTCTAGCATAAATAGGAACATCTCTTAGTGCTTGCAATAACGAAATTTTGACATATAAATTCTGCAGTTCTCCTAAAAGGTTAAAAGCAGGTGGCTCAAATGTTTTAGTAAGAGCCAGTCGTTCAGGGAAGGGTGGCTCTGCTGTTTGAGCAGTCTTGTTAGAAGATGATTCAACCGTTTCAGCATTGTTGTTAGATGAATTTTCCTTTCTAGTTTCCTCTTTTTCAGAGTCAGTAATGTCATCAATGATGGGTTCAACTATCCTCCCAGAATGTAAATGGATATCATTACATTGCATAGGGGAGACAGGTTGACTTTGAATATCAATTACCTGCAGAGCTTTATTGTTGTTTGGGTTGGGGTTAGGTTGCATAGGCAGTTGGGGTCTGATTGACTGGTTATCCTATGGAGCATTAGATGGTAAGGAAAGAGATTGTTGGTGTTGAGGAAATGGAATCTGTTGGGCTGTCTAGTTTCGGTTCCATTGATTGAAATAAGGTTGCTGAAGAGTCCAAGGATTCCACATAGTAGGGTCAGTAAAAGGAGGATTTGGTTGCTGCATAGGTGGAAATTGCATTGGATTAAAGGGTGGGTATTACATTTGATTCATGGGTGGGTAATTTGTTTGAAAAGGAGAGTGATTATTCCAACGACTAAATGATGTGTTAGAATTCATACCTTGTCTTTGTGGCCATTTCCTCCTCTGTGTCATCAGGTACACTGCTTTAGCTTCTTCTTCAGTTGATTGTAGTGCTGCCTTTATTACTGGAAAAGAAGGGCATTGCTGAGTCTCATGATCCTTTTCACAAATGGTACAAATTGGTACCTTAGCCAATGGACATTCCCTCAGTGGGTGCTTCCCTCTGCATTTGGAACAAAAAATAGCCAGAGCAGCTTCTGCTTCTGCCTATTTCTTTTTAACCTGCAGAGCATCAATTTGTGAAGCAAAAGAGCTTAACATTTCAATTTTAAATTCTTCAAGCAAATTACCTATTTTGGCTCGTGTTGCTCCTCCAGTTGCTAATTTCTGGACTCTTGAGTATGTATTGTCTCTGCTTTTAGATCTGCCTGCTGCTCCTCTGGAACACCTCATACAGAGGTTGATAATCTCATCAAATGGTTCTTTGGAAATATCCCCTTTTCCAAGCATATTTAGCATATCCAGGCAGTCATCTCGTACTCCTTTTAGTAGTATTGTCTTCAGAATATCCTTACTCATAGTCGGATGATCTGATCGCTACAGATTATACTGCAGTCTCTCTACAAAGTCCTCCAGATTCTCGTCCTCTTTCTGGACCATTTTAAACAATTCTTCCTTCCTTTCTCTTGTTCGACAGTAATCCTGATATTTATTCAGAAAACTTTCTTTCATCTGATCCAACGTAGTGATTACCTGAGGCCCTAAGCTCATAAACCATCTTAACGCGTTCCCTTTCAGTGTTGCTGGAAACAGTTTTAACTTCTGAGCAGGAGTTACATAATCATAACTCCTACACAGTATATCGAATTCAAAGAGGAACTCATCAGGATCTTCAGAGCATAACCCATGAAAATTAGGCAATGCCACAGGTGGAATGTTCTTCATAGGGATTGCTCCTCTTGGGAGATCCCCAATAGGAAACTCTAGGGTGGAGAGTGAATTTTCCCCCCTTCCTTCTGCTCTGTTATCCTCCATTGTTCTTTTCCCTGAATCGCTTGCTCTGTCTTCAGTATCTTCTATTTCTTCAGGTTCTTCTACTGGTTCCTCAACGTGCTCTGGTGTTTCCAGCTTCCTTTCAGGTCCTAGTACTTCCTCCGTCTGGTGATCTGTTTGGGAGGAATACTGGATCTGAGGTCTTCGGGAACTTGTTCTCTGGGATGTCTCGGCTTTGAGATGATCTCGTCAATGAAAGTTTTTCTTCCTCCTCTTATGCCCTTACCGCCTGTGAAGTTAGTCTTCTTGCATCCTCTCATGCACCTGTTATTCTAAAGGAAAATCATTAATGCCTTTAAAATCTTTTAGTCGCCTTCCCTGGCAACGACGCCAAAATGTTGGTTGCTCGAATTGTTTATTGATTAAACAGTCGAGTACCACATTAAATTGTCAACCCGAGAAAGTCCTTTTGTTTCAAAGATGACCTCGTACTATATGCACTTAATTCTAAAAGCATTAAAGGTTGTAGTACAAACAGATCTACTTCCTATCAAACCCTTACTCCGTGTTACAACAGTCATAAGCTATTGCAGAAATGAAATGAAATTGATTAACATTAACAAATCTGCAGAAAGAAATGATGGCCGTTTGTAACAGAGGACCAGGACCCTGTCCTCAGAATAAGGATGTTCAGCACCTGCCTCTGTGACCAGTCGCCAATACACACTGAAAAATCCTAATCACCAGTGACACACTTCTCACAGCGCCAATCGATCAAGGAAACAACGTATCAACAAAAAGGAAATATCATAAGCAAGGCTAAAAATGTACAGAAATCACACACACACTTAACAAGAAAGAAATGGGTGAATATTGTGAAGAAGGTGGGCCCTGTCCCTCTCACAAGATTCCCCTGAACACAGATGCTAAGTTAAAATGCTCAGAACAGTGCTTTATTCATCTGCCAAAAAGTCCAATTACAATAGGAGTTCAGACTCTCTGCACTACAATACTTCCGTTATATCTTCCTCGCTTTCAACTGTAGATGTCTCCTCTTTATAGAGGAGACATCTATTACAATAGATTGTCATTATTCATTCAATTTGATTCTTCTGTACAAAAATAGGAAATTAATTCTTGTTACAGCATACTGTTACAACAATGTATATCTTTGTCGTCCTTTGTTTAATTGGATCCTTCCGTTGTTGCAAAACTGGTAGTCTTCGTCTATCTCCTTGGGGTCCTTGTGCTATCCTTGGCTATTCCGCTGTTGTTGTCGATTTGGTAAATCTCAATTGTTCCTTAAAGCTCTTCATGTTGTTCCTAGTGTTCCAGCATCTGCAACTAAGTTTGGCTGATCGTGCTATATCATCATCGGCCAAGTATAGTTCTGCCAACTTCAGACGGTTACTGTCCAACTCGACAATTAATATTTCATCCTTTGCAAATTAAGACTTTTCCTGCTTTAGTCAGTTGTTGTTTCTGGTGTTGCAGCAACTGCACAGTTGCTGTTTCTGGTGTTGCAGCAACTGTGAATTACAATTCTGTGGACTTTGAATAGTTCCAATCAATTGTCAGCGACTTAGCCAATTTCCAAAGATTAATTGTAAAGATAACATGAATATGTGTTTGAATAATTAAACATATTAGCAAATGAGGAGAGTTTACTTCATACCTTGGAATGATGAGGTCAAAATGATATCAAGGGTTTCTACTTATGGGCTAAAAAGGGTAATATCATAACAAAATATGAGGTCAAAAGTAGACAATATGGAGTCCTAACATCAAGCTTTTGCCTTCTTATGAAAAAGGATGTATTTTTATCTCCTTGTAGCCATAAAATTTGGGATTTTAATCACTATCATTCTTCCTCTTGTTTACTCATTGCATAAATTTCCTTTGTAAGCTCTCTTTCTTTTTCAATATGCCATGGCTCTAAAATATTATCCTCAATAAAACTTTAGTATCGCTCAAATTGTTTTATTAATTCTTGATGCTTCTATCCAGGGAGTTGGTAAGATTCCTTAAGCCATTTATGTAATTCTTGTTATATAAATTTTATCTTTGCCTCCCATACATATGTAGGCAAACCCAATACAAGATTTATCCATGCTTTTCTAATTAGATCTTTGATTCCTTCTTCCTTCAACCAGGTTGAACATCTAAACGGAATTGGACCTAATTTCTCCTTATGATCCAACAATAAGGAGATAGGATATTCATCTGATGCTCCATGTACCAATATTGAGGAACTACATTCTAATCCATTTAATAACCAACTGTTGTGAATTAATAATTGATCCAAGTGAGCCACTATATGACTGTTGCTGCTTCGATTATTTTTCCATGTGTATTTTCCAATTTTGAGGGGGTATCCACTCATTCCCATTCGCTTATCATATCTTCCATACGTTGTTGGAATGGCTCTTAGAATAAGATTTAAATCTCCTCCCATTATACAATTATGGTGACTGTCCTCCTTTATGATGATATTTAAGAAATACCAAAATTCATCTTTATCACCATATTGAACTTGAGCATTGATCTACTTTAGAATATTAGTTTGCAGTGCTAATATCTTCCTCAAATTATAAACAAAATGCTTTCATTATGCTTAAGGATTCATCAATTTTTACAAGTGAAATGAAGGGTTTTTATGTTAATTTTATGAGAAATTTAACATAAATAATAAACTGAACAGTAGCATAAACATGCACAAAACATCAATAAAAACACATTATAACAAGCACATGATAAAGGAGTTCATCCCTCCTGGGATACGTCTCCTTGGTCCAGCTTCCAATGGATTAGGCCTCTCTATTATGCTCAAAAGTGTAAAAAATTGTGTTTACAATGCTCAAGTGCTTTTGAAACCTATTCCCCTCAGTCCAGAATACTAAAAAATGGATATCTAGATTGTTTTTGTAACCAATTTGGTGACAAACTGAAGAAGTTATGACTTCTCCTAGTTTTCCCACTATTCACTCCACAAATTGCCCCATTACTGGCATGATCCTAAAAATTAGCCCCAAAAATGCGCTAATTGGGCGAACATTTCGCCGCGTGGCAGGCCATATTTTTTCGGCTGACTATTTTATCACAAATCGCAATTGATAGGGACCATAGGGCTTAAGGTTCGTGAACATGGTGGCGATTGGGCGATTGTGATCTAGCGGACCCAACAGACGATTAAACCTAGTTCATAACTGTATCTCATTCGGAGGCTTTCACTAATCGAAATCGTGAAGTACTGGTAGTCTTATGAATGCGGGACTCTACCTTGTTTGCAATTTGTGATTGCGATATCACATTGCAACCCTGATCCTGTTGGAGGTCGATTTTGTAGTACTTCACTCCCTACACCGATGTGTGATTGCAATTTATCGCATCGCAACCGTTCCCTACTTAGGGGCCGATTCTTTAACATAATCTGCCTGCAACAAATGATTTGCGATATGCAGGGGCCAATGGCAGCCTGCCACTTGGTGCCTCCTCATTCACTGAAGGGTCTTGCCACATCATCCAATCCTGCCATGTGTCTAAGTCAAACATGAACTTTGACTTGCTCTAACTTCTGCATACGAGCTCAGATTTGTGTTTCATTTGCACCATTTGATTCATAATGACGAGCTCTTTGATCTAAAGCTAAGTTTATCAAGATTCTAACACTTTGATTTTTCAGCCTAATTTTGAGCACCTGATCACTCCTCCCCATTAGAAGCCTTTTGGACCCCAAAAGGATTACTTTCAATTGTTTAGCAAGAGAGGGTATAGTTCCCTCACCTTTACAACTTCTATCCACTTGGCTTTTGAAGGAATTGTACCTTTGAGCCTCACTCGAAGATAATCGATACTTCCCCTTTTTGTTGTCCTTGTCCTTATTCTTCTGTCATGTTTGTAGGTTCTCCTTCATGAGACATGGTCTCTGGAGTCTCAACTGCAACTTGAGGCTGAACTGGTGTTGGAGATTGTGACAACCTTTCTCTTCTTCCCCTTGACCCAACTTCAAGGCTTCCAACCAGCTTTCCTTCACCTCTTTTGAGTTTTAACCTTGTAAGCATGACATAAACTTGCAAACAATTAAATCCTTCTTTCACAAAACAAACCTAGTGCTCTGATACCAAATTGATCTAATTTAGAATATTAATTTGTAGTGCTAAGATATTCCTTAAATTATAAACAAAATGCTTTCATTGCGCTTAAGATTCATCAATTTTACAAGTGAAATGAAGAGTTTTTATGTTAATTTTATGAGCAATTTAACATAAATAAGAAACTAAATAACAACATAAACATGTACAGAACATCAAAAAAAGCACATTACAACAAGCACATGATAAAGGAGTTCACCCCTCCTGGGCTACACCTCCTTGGTCCAACTTCCAATGGCTTGAGCCTCTCTATTATGCTTAAAACTATAGAATATGTGTTTACAATGATCAAATTCTTCTGAAACATGTTCCCTCGGTCCATAATACTAAAAAATGGCTATCTAGCCTCTTTTTGCAACCAATTTGGTGAAAAAATGAAGAAGTTATGACTTCTCCTACTTTCCCCACTATTCGCTCCAAAATTTGCCCCATTACCAACATGATCCTACAAATTGGCCCCAAAAACGTGCTAACTAGGTGAAAATTTCGCTGTGCGGCGAGCCATATTCTATCGGTCGAATGTTTTATTGCAAATTTCCATTGGTAGGGACCAGTGAACTTAAGTTTTGTGAACACGATGATGAATGGGCAATTGCAATCTAGTAGACCCGACAGATGATTAAACCTATTTCGTAACTGTATCGCGTCCCGAACCTTTCGCTAATCGCAGTTGTGGACTACTGTTGGTCTTATGAATGCGATACTCTGCCATGTTTGCAATTTACGATTTCGATATCGCATCGCAACCTTGATCTCGCCAGGGGCCGATTCTGTATTACTTGACTCCCTTCGTCAATGTGTCATTGCGATTTATCGCATCGCAACCCTTCCCTTCTCAGGGGGTGATTCTTTAACACGATCCGCCTACGACTTGAGATTTGTGATATGTGAGGGCCAATGCTGGCCTACCACTTGGCTCCTCCTCATTCGCTGAAGGGCCTTGCCACATCATCCAATCCTGCCATGTGTACAAGTCAAACCTGAACTTTGACTTGCTCTAACTTATGCATATGAGCTTGGATTTGAGTGTCATTCACACCATTGGATTCAAAATGACGAGCTCTTCGATCTGAAGCTAATTTTATCAAGATTATGACACTTTGATTTTCGAGCCCAATTTTGAGCACCTGATCAAGCATTGTTATTAATTATAGGAATTCCCTCATTGAAGTCTCTTCATTACAATATAACTACTAACTATAAATGTGTTTTGAGACTGTCAATTAATTTGAACTGAAACTCAAACTAATACATACCTAAGCTACTTGAATATCCCTTGGACTCTTGCGTTAATCCATTGCTCTCTCTCCAAAATGGCTTAGATGCCTTATTGACTTCGTTTTCCTCAATTTTGATCTCATGCAAAAGGTATCCATAAGTTCTCCTTTTTCACCAAATCCTTGACTGCTAGGGATTTTATAGGGCTTCCCAAACCATTTATATTCCAGGAAAAAAAATCTCATTATCTATTAAGAGGGGTTTGAAGATAACCATCTCCTTCTTTTGGGATTTGTTGACCTTTAGAAGTCTTTATATTTAATATTTGTGTGATTACCAGCTGGTTACCCCTTTTCTTATTGAGTTTCCCCTCCCTTTCCGAAATTGTCTTTTTTTGTTGCTTTCATTGTTTTTTTTGCTACTTTATGTTTCATGGTTGTTTCCTTCATCTGTCCATATTAAATATTGCGCCATTTTTATAGTGATTACCCCTTATATGAATGGAACATATTCAATATTCCCAAATCCAAGGGGAGAAGACACAACAAGGGATGAAACAATTTGTGAATCTACAGGGATCAAATCTGATTGATATAGTTCAACATTTTGTTGGAATTATGATACATATGTTGTACTTGATGGCAACCTACTCATCTCAGATGATAAATTATAGTGTAGCAAAGTTATTTTCTGGTTCACGCACTTTCATGCAGAGAAAAGTTCACACACTTTCATGCAGAGAAAAGTTCCTTTCATGCAGAGAAAGGTTCACGCACTTTCATGAAGAGAAAAGTTCACGCACTTTCATGCAGAGAAAATTTCATGCACTTTCATGAAAAGAAATGTTCCTTTCATGCAGAGAAAATTTCACGCACTTTCATGCAAAGAAAAGTTCACGCACTTTCATGCAGAGAAAAGCGCACACACATGGGAAATCTTATGGTTGGTTCATGGTATTAGTCTGACAGTTTTTGATCCTATGGTTTTGGTCTGTGGTATTGCATCCAAAAGAGTTGAACCCAAGTATTGGGTCCATGGTATTGTTTCTCAATGGTTTTGGTCCATGGTTTTGAGTGAGGCCTAGCCTATAAAAAGGAAAGGAGATCATTTGGCTAATCACAGTTGAGTTGAAAATCTTAAGAAGAGCAAGATCTGAATTTCTGATATTCGATTGGTGAGACATAGTTGAATCTGAATCAAGGAGAAATCAGAGCATTATAAGTCAGATCTACTAAAGAGTTGGAGCGGCCATGGTAGAAGTGAAGATATCTGCAGGTTTCCTTCGGTGAAGTTGCGGACCTTTCTTGAAATATATTTTAGTTGTATTTTATCTATTTCTACAGAGATCTGGGTTTTAAATTGGTGTCTGGTTACTGGTGTTATTTTCTGGGTACTGCATTCTGAGAAGTTATTTGTTTAAAGGAGATTGGATGATGCACATGTACTTGATGTTTTGGATCCAGTTTGAAAATTTATGAAACATGGTCCCTGGAAGAAAGAGAAGGTAGTAGCCTTCTGTAGGTCAGCACCTATGTAATAGTATCTTAGTTAGTACAAGAGCTAAGGGGGTTGTAGCTACCTTCCAAGAGAAGCTGGAAAACGAGAGAGGGTTGTAGCTCTCTGCAGGTTGCAGCTTGTGTACTGGCAAAGGACTGCACCAGTACACAATCATTGTAAAAAGAAGTTTCTTTGAAAGAAGATAGAGACATATTGCAGCAGGTGGTTTTCACCCACATTGGGTTTC
>APFE030183255.1:15376-66401 GCA_000404065.3 Pinus taeda | reverse complement strand
CACATATACTCTGAGCATTTGAAACACAAGATGAATCTTGGGAAGAAAAAGTACTGCTTCTATTACTGTCAAAGTCTTTTTACATAAGCCAACATGAAAACTCTGTTTTTATCATAAATCTCCAACCCTTTTTACATTGCTGCTCCAACTATATATAGAGTTCTTCTTCTAACTAATGAGATTCCTCCTCAAGCATGAGGGGAATTCGAATTCCTCCTTATTTGACACCTATTGACACTTAAACTAACTCTTTAATACAAAAGATAGCTAACTAGGAGTCCTAGAGACCTAAAACAATTAGGAGTCTAACTCCTCATTATGATCAAAACAACCTTATCTAAACATTTAACACGTTATTTGACACCTAAAACTCCATGATGTCGAACTTGATGAAGCCTCCCACGTGGTCACCCAACTGCTGATGACAAACCCTAGAAATTAGGGAACATGTCTCCCTGTTTTTTAGGTTTATATCCTTGAAAATTGCAGAGCCTTTATCTCTTCATCTAGGACATATTTTACGAAACTGAAGGAGTTTTTTGTAGCCCATGTTGTCTAGAACAAAAACCTCTCCTGGTGTTGTAAAAAATTCCTCCAGTTGTTCATAATCTGTCCTTGAAAAACACGTGGCAAACAAGAAATGAAAAACTGCACCTACAGCAGTTTCATAGCGCAACTGTAGTCACCTGTTTCTCCCATCTCAGAATGAATTTGAAGAAAATAAAAGAGGTTTTTGTAGTGTATCATGTTAGGAAGAAAAACCTCTTTCCATTTGCAAAATTGAGTTCTCAGCTGCTCAGGAAAGCTTCTGTAATTTAACTAGTAAAAATAGTTTGTTTGCTAAAACACGCTGCTTCAGGGGTTCCAAAAATCACAGTTTCAATACCAAACTCTGATTGTCTTGGGATTTCTTTTCTCAAAATCCACTCATTGAATGGATTAAAGGCCAAAGAGTTAACCTCACTTTGATGAATTACAACTGATTGTTGATGCTTGTTAGGTGCAGGTGTACGCATGTCCCATATGAGAAAATGACAATCATTTCCAACAGAGCCAGAAAGGTATTCATCCTTGAAATGCCATGAAACATCTTCAACTGCTCCCAGGCCTTTCAAAACTGAATGGAAATGTATAATTCTTCAAGAAAGATTATACCAAGGAAGACCATCAAAATCTGAAACAAAACCTTACTTGATGTGTGACTGTCTTAAGGAAATTCTTTCCAAATGCAGCGTTTATATCCCACAAGCATATTGTGCATCATTTGAACTACTTAGTGTGTGACCTTATTTTAGAGGAATTCATGTCAAACCATATCCTTCATCAGAATGACCTTTCAATATCAATCCGGGATTGCAAACCCTTTCTTGAGGAGCCTTTGATGGATGCTTATTGTAATCAAACACATAAACATTTGAGCTCACTGTCTTCGTTGTAATGACAAAATCAATTATGTGGCATGTAGTGAGCCTTGTTAACTTCTCCTTCATATTTGTTGCTTCCACAGTTTTCCCAAGAGTAATTACTGGTATAGTTGATGCAAAGAATCCCATTGGAATGAATTGCTTCTCACCAAAGACGATATGAGCATATACTCCATCTAAGACTATTAACAAACCTAACCTTTTAGCTGTCTCAGCAATGTGAAGATGACATGAGATATAAGCCCTTGCTAGATGTTTGTGTTGTGTGGATGATCCTTACTCATAAACTCCCTTTCAAAAAGGTTTCCCTTTTGTTCCTCAAAACTGGTCAACTATATCAAAATATGCAGCTACAGCAGTTTCGTAGCGCGCTACGAAACTGCTGCACATTAGGCATTATCTTCAGCAGTTTCGTAGCGCGCGCTACGAAACTACTGTGTAATCACCAAAACACAGTTTTAATGCCAATTCTCCCTTACCTTAGCCTTTTCCTTTGAAATCTTTTCAGTGATAACAATAGTGATCAAACATCTGCTATGCTTGGTGCATGATGGGTGCATATGGTTAGAAGAACCAATACCAATCACTAACATGTTGATCCATAGGATCAATCAGCTGCCGCATTCAATATTAAGTCCAGCCATGGAATTTGGCGAAAAGATAGGTGAGTGTGACCTTACCGAGCAAATGAAGGAAAAATTTAAGCCTGCCAAGAAGCCGCATGGCTACTCCATTTCTAGTATGACTGACCCCATGGTCAAAGTAGCCACCTAGATCCTAGCTGGGAAAATTATGAGGAAGTGTCACACAGATGAAGTGCCAACATGAACCATATCATTAGCAGCCTAGTGCGCAAAAGGTGTATAATTCAGCTGGGCACACTACCTCTGCAACAAGTTCCTCGTGAACTAAAAAGAGGCACATGATTAGAGAAAAACTTTTCACTATGCATGGTTGCTACTATCCATAGTATTGGTTGCATGGGAGTTACCGGAGGATAGTCTATTTCCTCTAGTCGCACAGGATTTACTGGAAGCAGCAAAGTTTGCTTCACTTTGGGCCACTAAGGACCCCCAAAAGGTCAAGGATATCAATATATTTTGGATCTTAATGGAGATGAGTATCAACATGGCCATCAACCACAAATCATGGTTATCATTGACTGTCTTCAAATAGTTGGTAGAGTATGTGGAGTTCAAGGTCAAATTCCACTATGTCTCCATGCGAGCATGAAAGGACCCTGATAAAAACTGGTATGACCTTCCATGGCTGGCCACAGACAACACAATCACATTATTCCTTCACCGCTGGCTAGCAAAGTGGCACACAACTCCAAAATTGACAGCTGGGTCTAGCAAGTCTACAAAGAACTATAAGAACGAAGAGACTAGACTAAAGATGGAACAATTGGACAAAAAGAGGAAGAAAGAGGGTAATGACAAAGCTAAAGTGGAGAGTGCTTCCAATCATCAGAAAGAAGGATAGGAAGAAGGGGAGGAGCATGACTCTAACAGGAGCCAAAAATCTCCTTCCCCAGAGATAGAAGAGGAATAATAGCGATATGAATAGGGAGGAGTAGACTTAGAGACTACTCTGTTCTCGGTTAAGTGTAACAGGGAGTAGGAGAAAGTAGGGTTGTGAAAGAAGTCCACGGCAAAAAAAACGTCCCTCGACCCAATCACCTTGACATTAGGTGATTTGAATGACATTTGTGATGCGATGAGGGATGTGACTGGGGAACTGTTGTAGAAGTTCAAGCAACAGTAGCAACAGGCCTTGGGTGCCATTCAAACGGGTCTATGCAAGTTGTAGATCTAGGTGTCACAGGTATAGACTAGTGTGGGACGAAGTAGCGTGATGTCAACTAGTTTGGTGACTAGAACTTTAGAGGCAATAGAAATGGTGTACGCATTGGATCCCAGGGCCATAATGCTACTAGATGAATCGCTAACTACACATGTAGAAGATGACAAGGCCACTGTTAGTGCCCTCAACGTTATCAATGATTAGAAGGTGAACAATGCCCATTTGGCTATATAGAAGAATTCTTCCATTGATCTTCTTAAGGCCACCATAGAAAAGAATGAACACATGACCAAGGTGGTGACCGAGGCATGTAGGACTATTCCAGAGCTGGATATTCCTGAAGATGCGCCAGTGGATGTGAGAATTCACAAGCTCACTACTGGAGTGCGTGAAGCGAGAACAAAGCTTGCTAAGGTTCAGTTTGAATTGAACCTTAAAATTATAGAGCTTGAATTGAGGGCCCAGCCTTCGACTCCACTAGAGGTTAAAGAGCAATGTGCATTGACTGTCAAAGATGCAATAGTAGCTGTAGATGTCACAGTGACAGATTTCATTGTGCTCTTTAGGTAGTTGCTCGAAGTAGTCACCAGCCTACAAGATGATCCTAATGTGTAGAGGCTAGAAACAAAGATGCGGGAGCTGAAATAGATATATGATGAGGTTAAAGAAATGGCACACACCATCGCCATTACAGAGAGGTTAGCAAAGTTGTAGGAAGCAAAGGCACTTAAAGAATAGGTGGATGTAGCTCAATGCAAGGAGGTAGTACTGAAGGAAAAATGGGGGCCTTGGCTAGAGGAAGTGTATGTACTCACTACCTCCATTGAAGGGAAATTTTCTAGTCTGTAGGAGTTATAGCAGAAAATAGAAGTAGACAACGTAGAGCCAGCAATGGAGCAACTGGCCGAGTAGGTAAAGTAGGTGGCAACACAGCATGCTACCAAAGTCACAGTGGTACAGGTGGAGCAGGGAGGTCTTTGCAAAAACATATTTGCGCTAGCAAAGTGACTCAAGGGTGAGTCACCAGATTTGTGTTGGGAGAATATTGGGACGGGTCACCTGGGGTCAATTTTGGGGTTAAAAGCCCAAGTTTTGGGGCTAAAGACCCAATTTTTGTGTAAATAAGGTAAAGTATCTGCATTTTGTGGTCATGGAGCATGAAGATGTAAACATTCAAAAAGGGTTGCCACCCTTAGTTTGGATAGTTTGTGTTGGCTTGATAAGATCTGCCCTTGGTCCGCGGGCCATGAGAATGTATAAAAAGGGAGTCTTACAGACTCTAAAGAAAGTTTTTGGCAGAGTTCTAAATAAGTTTTTATGTCTATGACAGCTAAGAGTGAAGCGTCTTAGCGTAGGAAGAGGCTCTACAGTTGAGTGCGGAAAGGCCTAGGGTAGAAATCTGTAGCTTATTGTGCAGACCCCCGCAACTATGTGCGCAAGGTAGTCAGAGTCTGTATTGGAAATCTAGATTATCAATAAAGATAAATATTCTACAATTACCTATGTATTTTACTTCTATTAATTACATGTGATTATGTTACGTTGAACACTAGTTTTATGTTTTAATGCTATTCTGATGCGTGAATCTATATGTTTCTCTTTGTCATATGAACGGAAGTAAGAATTTCTGTTTATGCGAAGATAATCATAATTACATGTTAATATTGTATGAAACTAAGATAATTTGATTAAATACAAAAGTAAGAGTAATTACAAAGGCACATAAGTGCCTGATCTATCTATTGAGGGTACGCGAAGGACAATCATAGAGATTCGAGTAGGCTTCAAGGACAAATAATATAAGTATTTTGATAAGCCCGAAAGGACTTATCGATCTATGTGAAGGCAGAGTCAAGGGCTAAAAGTGATATCACTACCATCTCAGGGTGTGAAAACTTGGCTGCTGCATCCCCCCATACTGCTTTGGGTGAGACTTCAGTCCGCACTCCGTAGATTGATGCCAAAAGGGACAGTAGTGTGGGGATTTTCTTGGCTACTTAACACTAAACCTGGGTTAGGGCCCATCAAGCCAACATCCTTGAACATATTCAAACATGACATCCATATTGTGTGCATCAAAACTACTCTTTTGCTTGTCAAACAAATCAGATATAACCTTTGGTAGTTTTTCTTGAGGAATGTCATCTCGAGTTTGAACACTAACAACTCCAATATAAACATTTTTATGCATTTCATACATGTCATTTTGATGATCCTCAAATAGAATAGGTAAAACATGTATATTCATCTCTTCATGTAACTCAGGTTTACCTAACATTGATGTTTCATGTACTTCAACCGAGGCGGTGTCGTTAATGGAAAAAAGTTCTTGCCTAGGTAGACAACTTTCATCACATGTTATGTCGCTGTTCATAATTTTCATGCATTTATTTTCAAGAACCTGATCTGGAGGAGTTTAGTCTTGACATAAAATTAGAGAAAAGGAATGGGCTGAAAATCAATTTGAATGATTTGGCTCATACCTTTGACTGCATATAGATTTAGAAGGTTGCAAATCCTCATGGATTTCATGTACTATAACTTGATTGTTAAATTGTTGATTCATTTCATCTTTAACTAAATAAGATACATCTACTTTTTTGAAAACTTCTTAATCCTCATGATAACTAGCTTGAGATGAAAATTCATAAAGTGCCTCTAACATCTCTTCATCATCCACACATTCTACATCATCGTTAATAATTTCAAGATATTGAATCAAACCTTTCCAAAAATCACAATAGTTTTGAAACAATGGTGATGAAGGATGAGACTTCCCATAATGTCCAAAAAATATTCTATGGAAATATTTAAGAGAATACAAGCTTCCTGATAGCAACCCTTGATACCATACTCTAGCTTCGTCTTTTAGAGTAGCCATAAACATCTTAATGAGACAATCCTCAGGAAACTCAACACTCAATATACATACATGTATATGGAATTTAACCAAATGCAGACTAGTAACATTTTCCTTTTCATCTTTAAATATGTAAAGATGGGTTGACCAATCAACACAAGGCATAGGATTTGGAAAACCATAGATGTGGTACTGATCCATGGGAGCATACCTAGTGTTTCTTCATGCAATAGAACTCATCTTGGAATTTCTTCAAGCTATTGATCTGTAAGCATTGGAGTCACCATGAAGCTTCGATCTTCATGCTCTTTTTAGATTGAAGACTCTAGGGTAATATCACAACCTTTAGAAAACTTTGATTTCCTGTTACCCTTAGGAATCTGAATGAAAAGACTCAAAGAAAATCTAGGCAAAGGATATTTTTGGCTCCTAGCATATGCACCAAAATGCTATCAATGGGTTGGAAAGGGTTGGGTTGTGTCAACCTTCAACCCAGTGTAACTATTTCAAATGAATTTTTGACTAGAAGTTAGCCCTTCCAATCTGAGAGGGCTCTCTCAATATATTTAAAACTTTGGCTATGGTAAGCTCAAAAATACAGATGGCCTACTCTGGTTTACTATGTGATTTTTTTAGGTGAAATGTGTGATGACAACTACCATTGGGCATGGAGTCAATTAAAGAAAATCAATTACAACCCACAGTGTTTTGTGGAATCTGAGGAATTATTGGTTTACTAATGTGAATATGGACATTGACAATAATCACAACAAAATTGAAGGAAGTTGGAGCAATATAACATTGAATTGCAAGTAATCAAATAAGTTATGAAAACTAATAACAACATAGGAGAATGATAGGATGGAACTAAAACCAAAAATGAATCACATGTAAAAACAAAGTATTGTTGCAACCTATATTTTTATCAATTGAAAAAATGTACAAAGTGATGTTCTCACATCATCGATCTCCCCTGCAAAAGTCAAGAAACCACCCATATATAGAGTGAGATCTTCTTTTACAAAATATGCCACCTGGGCTAGATTTGATCGACAACTATGATATCTAATCTTATTTAAGTTGCAAAACCTTGAGCCATTGTAGGGATATTCCATTTTAATAGAGTTTGAATACAAATTGGAGTCACATAAATAGAGTTTATCCAACTGTTATAATAATTTAGTAAAAAATTGCAATTGTTTGTAATGTTGGCACTATACTTGCGGAAATTCATACATCTGGCCCTTCAAATCTTGTTGTGTTGTCTATTGATTAAAATGTGTTGAAAGTGTCTTTCTATTCTCTATATCTCGATGCCATCTTTTCTCTTCATTCTATTTGATGATCATACTACTTCATATACACCGAAAAGCACTTTCGTTGTCCCACTGAATGGAGGTGAAATGGATGCTTTAATGCTCGTTGACTTGGGCCTATTGTTATCGCAATCATAATACATGAGAGAGCCTTTTACCATATTCCATAGTGCTTTTCTCACTGTCCATACGCAAAATTTTTATTCAATCTGACACATAAATTATCGCATCTGGAAGGGTCGTTCACTGTATCGCTATTGCAAAGTAGAGAAGGGGCCTTTAACACTGATTTATGGTGATTTCTCGATATGTCAAACCTAAAATTTCACAAAACCATAGTACATAAATTTTCGGGTCCATTGCAATCACAAGGCGGAAGGGAGCTCAATGGAGGAGGGAGTTATGGATGTATGATCCCTAATTGCAATATCACGATCGACGAGGGACGAATTATCACAATCAGCGGGGAGAGGACTATCGCAACCAAAGAGTGGATGGAAATTTATGGGATATCACAATTAGGGGGGGGGGGGGTGAAAATTTATGCGATATCGCAATCGGCAGGGAGAACTTATGATATCGAAATCGCAAGCGGAGGAGTGCCACTGGAGGACATGGTTTCACAAAAGGGAAGGGGCAGATAGCGATATGATTTGTAGGTCCTAGCCCTGTAAAAACAATTGTGGCTAGAGTTAAAAAGCCGATGCGGCTAGAGTTGAAATATAGGATACGACTAGAGTAGAAATATGGGATGCAACTAGAGTTTAAAAGACAAAGGATGAAATGGGATGGGTGAAAGAAATGGGTTTTAGAGAATTCTCCAAAAAAATTCAAACTAGACCTATTGTTCCTCCTTAAGTATTTAAATACAAATCACAACAAACTCTTAGAAAAGTGGCAAATAGATGCAAAAAGCAGTGGTGAGAAAAACTTATCTAAAATGACTAAATAAACTCCTTCTTTGGCAGAGTACTTTAGAGTCCTGTGCTTCCTTGCAAGTGCCTATAGCAATAAGACTTTTCTTCGTCCATATAGTCATTGTGCAGTCCTAGGGATGAAATCATCCTTGACATTTTCAATATGATAGCATTTACTCGTCCAACAAATAATTCTACATTCAGCTTCGAGAGATGAACTACACCACCATCTAAGATATCCTTGATAACCTATTGTCCTAGCCAATGCATCCTGAACTTACCAAGGAACTTTGTGAACTTACTATCGTACAATAGAACCAAGTATCCATTCTTAAAAGTTCTCTTCTTAATATGTCGATTGCACCATCCCATTTCCTGGGATTTCTGTACTTGTTTGTGAAATCCTACAACAAAGTGATCTTCGTCCAACATGAGTAGTTGTTCCAATATCTCCTAGATAATATCGTTGTTTTCCATATTTATAATGACCACAATCCAAGGACTAGGTACTATGTATTCCATAGGCATTACAAATTCCTATCCATAAACCAGTCTAAACAAAATTTGTCTTGTCAACTTCTTCCAAGTAGTCCTATATGCCCATAAAACTATTGGTTTGTGGACTTCCCAATAATTCCTGTTGACATTGCGTACTTTAGTTAAAGCATTCTCCAAAATATTATTAAAGGCCTCAACTATTCCATTCACTTGAGGATGATAAGGTGTGCTCTTCTGATAATGCATATGAAATTCCTCCATTACTACTTTAATAGTGATATGAAAGAAATGCAAACCTCTATCACTCATCAGGATCTTTGGGCACCCAAATCATGACAATATACACTGAAAGATGAAGTGCGTAGTAGTGTCTGAGTTGTAATACTTTATCGGTTGTGCTTTAGCCCATGTGGTCAGATAATCTATCATAGTAATAATGTATCCTGCATCAGTCTTCTTTACCACTACATTGATCGACACAACAAAGTCAACTGCCTACTTATCAAAGGCCTTCAAGGTGACTTGTGGATTTAGCAACAACTCATCCCTTCTCGATGGTCTTCCGGTCTTTTAACAGACATCTCAAGCACTACAATATTGTTTGGAATTCTTGTGCGCCATGGGCCACCATAGTCCCACTCTTAAAATCTTCCACACAATGTCTTTTCCTGCATAGTGTCTTGCCACACAACCATCATGTGCTCCTCTGATAATATTGTTTCTTTGATGCTTAGGGTCATATCTGTGCAATATCTCATCGGGGCCCATTTTATACAAATGTCTGGCAATTAGAGAAAACATTGTATCTCTACATACAGGTTCTTTCTTATGTTGAGTCATATAATACGCAGGGTCTACTCCGGTAGGAAAAAACTAGATGATATCAATAAAATGATCATCAACAACCCGTACTACAAAATGTTGCACATCGGGCAATCCTTCTTCGATGTTTGTTGGTTCTTCACCATTCTCAATTCTAGATAAGTGATTTGGCCCAATGTCCAATCATCCTAGCTTAACTATTACCTAAAATTCATACTCTTGGAACAACAATAGCCACCTATAGATCCTCTCCCCTAACATAGGGTTTTTCACCAAGTACTTTAGCCTAGAATGGTCGTGGAAATCTTGAAGTGTGTGCCTAATAAGTAATGCCTAAATTTTTGCAACCTGCAAACCATAGATAAGCCCTCTCATTCAATTGTGGAATAATTTATTTCTACCTTAGATAAATTTCAACTCACAAATGCGATCAGGGGATCCAAATCCCCTTCTCCTGGCTGTGCTAAGACAACAACCAAAGCTATGCATGATGCATCTACATGGACGTCAAATTTATTCTTCCAATCCAAAAACACCAAAATCGATGCAGTGAACATTTTTTCCTTTAACATGTCGAGGCCCTTCTAACATTCATCATCCCAACAAAAGTTTACATCTTTCTTCAATAATTTTTCCATCGACACAATGATATGCACGTAGGCCTTTATGAACTTATGATAATAGCCAGTATTTCCTATAGTCATGTGTAGCTGCTTTACATTCCTCGGTGGATCCAAATTGATAGTAAAAACAATTTTGGTAGGGTCCACTATCAACCCTTATTTGAAAACATGTCCCAATAATATTCCATACAGTACACAAAAAATGCACTTCTTCAGATTCAAAAAAGTCTAATATTTTATGTAGGTATCTAACATCAAGTGTAGACTCGAAACATGCTTCTTTACAGTCCAAAGACAGACCAATCATCAATGTAAACCTCCAGAATGTTTTGGATGAATTCCTTAAAAACAATTCTGGATAATATCGTAAGTGCATTTTTCAATCCAAATGACATGAATATAAACTGAAATGGTCCTCATTCAGTAGCAAAAGTCATCTTACTCCTATCCTCTTGTGCGATCTTGATCTGAAGGTACCCTAAAAACCTATTTGTGGAGTAGGTCTCCTGTCATCCAAAATTCTATAAAAAATTGTTAGTGAATGGTTTTGGAAATGGATCATGTACGCATGCATCATTCAACTTTCTTAAATCAACACAAATCCTTATTTTTCCCTTAGTATTTTTAACCTGCACTACTATCAGACTCACCCATTCGGATATTCTATAGGTTCAATTATTCCAGCTGCGAGATTCTTATCAAGCTCTTGCTTCACCTTTTCCTTGTATTTTAGGTTTAGTTTATATGGTCGTTGTTTTACCAACTTCACATCTAGCTTCAAAGTGATCTTCATTATGTCCAAATTGCATAAAATGAATTTCAGCTCATAAAATTTCATCGGAATAAATCCTAGTAGTCATGCAATAATTCAACGACCTTACATATTGTATCCTCATCCCATTAATCACTAATGCGCACATACTTGGGCTCCACTTCTGAACCTATATTAACTTTCTTCATCTTAACAGGTTGTGATATTTTAGGTATCTCAAATTTTTGTCCCGCAACCTCATGCAGTCCTTCCGATTCAAGGATGTTTATGTTGCGCAAATCCTCATTACCTTCTTATGTGGTTATATTGTAGCATTTTAGAGCATGTTGTGACTATGTGTTCCATTTAGAATGTACCCAAGTGATAGGCTCTTTTAGTGTCCAACAAATTGTTTCTTTAAACTCCTGAAGTGCATCATCTATACACTCAAACCCATCTTTGAAACTAAAAGTCAGTAGGAAGCTTTCCTCCATACCATAACAGTTAGTAGTTCCATGGTGAAACTCTGTTTCCAGATACCAATTCATTGGTACTACACCCAAAGGATGATAAAATACGTGTACCCACTTTGGTTGAGGTTCTTTTCCCCACACTTTATCCCAATGAGGAAAATGTTCTCGAGGATCATCCTTACCATTGTACTTCTATGCAAGATTTGTGTTTGCATAACCAAACCTGAGTCTCATCAATCAGCGATACTCCCTCCAATCTCTAATATTATCTTTATGTGTGCCCCACCATCGTGTAGAAATGGGCCTCAAAGCTATATCCAAGGGCTGGAATTGTTCTTCTTCCCATAAGTCCCTTTGAAAATTATCAAGAAATATGTTGACATCACATATCCATGATAATATTGCAAATTACATACCTTGGTTGATACGAAATGAAGATATTTTGTCAGTCTATTACATCACTAAGTAGAAAATTCATTCAATCGGTTCTTCGAGTTCTCTAATTCTTCATCCGAGTCTGAATGACATGAACTATCCTTATCCCATATTATCCTCCCATCTGCATTGGGGTTGATCCAATCCTCATCTCACATAGTTAAATTACAGATGTGATTAACATCCTCATCACCATATTCTTCGTAGATGGGTTTTGTATATCATTCTCCTTCAAAAGGATTGAAAGGAACAAGGACCTTGGCACTGTTCTTTTCAAACACCATACTCCTCTTCAAATTGATTATCACATCCACATCGAAATCCCAATCAATTCCAAGTAACGTTGGATACAGATTACTATTGTCCACAATCTTAATAACTTCAAAGTCTACTACTATGCTTACTCCTTCAATATCTAGAACCACTCCATGCAACTAACCCATCAGGATGACCTTTTACTGATAGGCCATGCGCAATTGAACTAGTGACCATTGCAACTGGTGTTTCCCCATTCACTCCCAAGTATGCATCGGCAATACATTTTCCCTAGATCCCAAGTCAAGAATTACATAATCTATTTTGAATTCATCCATCTGTGCATTTAATCACATCTCTCAGCTAATTATTTTCTTATTTATTTTTACCTTGTTTACTCAGCATAATTTAGGCTATGGATTTTCTTTACCAACATAGTTATCAATTAGTTCTATCAATCGTTCTTCTTCTTTCTGATCTCTGAGCAACTTCATACATGATTGCAGAAATGATATGAGAATGGTTGGATCAGAATTCTCCATCACGATAGCGACTTCAAAATTATTCTTTTATGGCACTAATTACATCAATGTCCTTGATGTCGAAGCTCGTAGGTCCATGAAACTCTTATTTTCTTCCATGAAGGTTTCTTTCTCCATTTTCATATTGAATTCAATACTATTCTCTCCTTCCTTCCTAACTGATGCATCTTCCATAGGATTTTTACCCTCTTCTTTATCTTCTCTTGTGGTTGCACTGCTTCGTGTCAATATATTAACGCTTGGATCATCCTTGTGTAGTTCGAATCTCATCATTTGTAAATTCTGCATAGACTGTCTATTCTTATTTTCCTG
The DNA here is from genome assembly GCA_000404065.3 of Pinus taeda. Taxonomy (NCBI): domain Eukaryota; kingdom Viridiplantae; phylum Streptophyta; class Pinopsida; order Pinales; family Pinaceae; genus Pinus; species Pinus taeda. Next base: position 53,367 of record APFE030183255.1, on the reverse strand, counting down.
CATCTTAGCTAGTAAAATAGGGAAATCCTTTATCACATGGTCAAATTGTCTACAATACTGAAAGGAAGGGTGAGTGGGGTTTTGACAATCCTAAGAAAAATGTACAACTTTGCCATATTTATAGCATATGATTTGACCCTGACCTCATCTAGTTCCCCCTCCTCGACTGTGTCCTCGACCCTGAAATCTCTCACAGGCCACAAGGGAAGCATGATCTTCTTGCATGCAGCCTTCAACTTGTATTTTGTATGTTGCAGCTTTCTCTATCATCAAATCATAGTTGCAATAATTTCTTTCATCATGTCCTATTGATCGACAAAAGTTACAAAATAATTTCTTTGGAAACTACACATATTTTTGCAACAAATAATAGTGATTAGTCAGGTGCTGACTTACAACTTGACAAATACTACACTAGATACTTAGTCTAATATTTGGGACATAATCACAATAAGAAGGACACTGGTCCTTATAGTGACCCTCCACTTTACACTTTGTAAACCAAGCTTCTGAGTGTATCTCAAGTCAAGTTTCATTTCCTTTCTTCAAATCTTACAACTCCATATGCAAGCTTACTGACCTTTATTGTATCTGTTGAACCCCTAACTGAGTATATCTGAGTGTTTCCTCCACCATTTAACATGGCTAATGTAGTGAAGTTGCGTATTTTAAAGGTCAGTGATCAGAGGATCTTGATCAATTTCAGTTTTTAGCATAAGATGTGTGGAAAGAAAGATATATCAATGACGAAGATATGAAGAAATAACAGCTTGTCACAATGTTGCAGGAATCATCTTTTTCATGGTATATCAAGTACATTACAAAAAACCTAGCTGCTTCACTAGCTGAGACAAAGAACAAATTGAACGTGAAGTTCAGGAAGCCCAAGTCACAATCACAATGCAATACAAAAATAAAATAAATTAAGTAGTTAGTCAATGAGATTGCCTTGGATGTATATCAGAGGTTAAAATTCTTGTTGTGACAAGTCAACTCACAAATCTCTGACGAACAACACAATGAGTGGTATATAACTATGTTATTGCCACATATCAGATGACCACTATCACAATAAAGGATAATCTCCACTGCAACAAAAGGCACATAGAATCTTTGCGTAAATGTAACCTTGGGTAGAGGATGCCAGTCAGTTATGTATTAGCTACCAAATTTGCATTTATGAGGAGGATCTGAAGGAGATCGAGGAGTTTGAATTTGAAAAAGGTTATAAATATATCACCCTAGTCCACATTCAGACACTTCAATTGTTGAGAATTCAAAGTGTGATTTTTTGCCTAAGTGTGAGCCGAGGGTTCTGGTGCATGTCTAGTTGGAATTGGGAGGACATTGAGCAAGATTTTCTTATATGGGGGCTATGATCCATTATGATTGCTACACCGCTAGTGCATGCGACTGCACCAAGATCACTGAGGAAAAAGCATACTCCCGTAGCATCATTACAAAGAAGCATAAGAAGCCACAAAAGCCTCCAGTTAGACAATCATTGAGGCAAATACCCATGGGACAATGAACTAAGGAGAGAATGGATAAGCTGAAGAAACTGATGGAGCCCCAAGATATGGATAAGGAAGACATGGTTGGTGGAATAGAGGATATAAGCACAGAAGAGGTGGAATGGTATCTAGGTTTCCACCCTATATGCCACCCCAAAAGCCAACCTGAAAAGTGACCAGGGATCTAGATGCTATAAAATTTAAGGTCTTTAAATCCCTATTACTGGAGGAGGTATTGATCGAGGGAGACTTGTTGGCAAGGCTTCAACAATTTTGCCTGGAGGACTCACATCTTAATGATTGAAGAAAGTATCTCCAATTTGAGCCCAACAAGTATTTGAAATCTGTTTACTATGAGGAAGCTAGAGTAATGATGGTTGAACCATTTCCATGGGAAATAGGAATTTAGTGAGCTGGGTTGTTGAATATGCTCTATGTTCCACACTTTGGGTGCAGTAACATAAACACAATTTGTGTGCACCAATTGTTGACATTAGTGCATGAGGGGTGTTTGTGGCTTAGGAAGAGGATCCCCATTGATGATATGTTAATTAGAAGGATCACTACACTACCTTACCAAGGATCAAATCCCATCGACACATTTTTCAGGTAGTCCTAGGAGAAAAATTTCATTGATCAGATGAAGAATGACTTCGGTTTGGTTAAGGAATCTCCGAGATATGCCACTATCTCTATTAACGATAATGTTGTGCATTTTCTCTTGCACTTTTTGGATGGTAAGATAATCAGAAAGTGTCGAGTGGACAAAGTGCCAACCCTAGTTGTATCTTTGGCGACGCGGTTTAGCAAGGGGGTCTAGTTTAATTGGGAAGGGTATTTAGTTAGGAATTTTTGGATGACTGTCGAGAATCACAAGAAGATGGGAAGAAATTCCCCTACAATGGTTATTTCTCTTAATCCTACTAACCACATAGAGAACATCAGAAGAGTCATAGTTCCCACCATGGATCTTGATTTTTCCGAGGCTGTGAAGTATGCCTCACTATGGGCATCTAAGGAACCGACCTGGGTGTTGGGTAAGGATCCCCCAGGTCTAAGTTTAATCCGAGTGATGTAAAGAATTTGCATTTTGAGGAGCAAAGCATGATTAGTGTATGGTTATATGAGTCAAAGAGGCTTTAGGGTGGATCAAAGCCCCTTCTTTTGTAAAGTGATGGGATTATCTAGAGTATTTTGAGCTCCACCCATGGTTTGTAGACGATGGTATTGTAAGGGTAAAAGAATATATAAAGGGATGCCTTGGCAATTCTAGGGTAGAAAGTGAAGTTGATACATTGTTTTGAGTCTGTGATTAGGATATATATCTATGTTTGGGCGAAGGGGAAGGGTCCTATAGTTGCATGCACGGAGACCTTGGTAAGTCTCCAACTGTCTGCATAAGGCCATAAAAATTGTATATGTGAAGACTTAAGCTAATAGAGAATCATTTGAGACATATCAATGTATTTTTCTTATGTTCGCATAGTTTTTGTGTTTTAGATAGTTTATGGTATTTTTTTATACATTTCTTCTGTAAGTGCATTGGGAAGGTTCAAATATTGTTTTATATGATGAAGATTATGTGTTAGACTAGTTACTCGCAACTCACAACTCTGATAAGTAGGAAAACACTTTACGACTATAACAATAAGATCGTTGGTTCATGAAGGCCATATTAAGCCCTAAACTGAATAAATCTTATAGCCACACTACATAGTCCCTCTGGATGTAGAAACCTAGTGTTTTGGAGAATTTGGTATCTACGGATAAATAGTAATTCCCTAGATAAGTAGTTGTATCTAGAACAAGAGTTTAAAGTGTTTTAGTCTTTCCCTATAAGAAATAGATAAGATGAGAAGATGAGAAGACCTACTTGTAGCTCCTCTTTCCTCTCGTCTCCTTTGTATCAATCTCGGCGCTCCTTCCCATACTTAATACACTTGAGAAGTACCTGTAAACACAACAAAAAATAAATAATTGATCAAAGAAAATAATCTGTTGAATATAAGTGAAAGGAATCATATACAATTCACACATATAAGAATTATGAAACAATACAAACATATGGGAGAAAGGTTCAAACAATTTATTTAATAGAAGAAGGAATTACAACCATTGGTGTCTAATTCAAAACCGTTCCTCTAGTTTGGATCACATCCACATCACATCAAAAGCATGAAAAACTTGTAGCATTACAATACCTCCTTCAAAGCCAAATCTCATAGCAATGTTATCTTCTTACAATTCAACATAATCCAGCCCCTGATAAATTAAATGAGTGGTCAATTTATAGGAATATGAAGGAGGTTTTTTCATAAATGGTGGCATTGAATGGCCTTCCATACTTAGAATTAGTTCCATGGAGGAAGGTATGAGAGGATAGGATGCACCTTAACTCATTCCTCATCCATTTTCAAGCTCATAGGAGTTGATGAGTGAGGGAAACTTCTAGATGACTCCAAAAGATAAGAATATTCCCTAAACCCTATGTGAATTTTGCTCAATATCACCCAACGCAGGTGAAAGGAAACCCAAGTGCTCTGCAGAGCACCCTGGCATGGACTCAGCTACTCTGCAGTGCACCCTTACAAGGGCTTACCTGCGTTGGTCCCTCTAGAGGCTATTTCTCGATGTCTTCAAGTCATGAAACTATCTGGGAAGGAAGCATTCAAAGGGATGACTTGTTTAGGGCATGTAGAAACTAAAAATAGGGTTTAACAAGCCCTAAAACACTAATCTGAATGATGGGATTGATGTGCCCAAATGGATCTGTAACAATTGCCCCCTAAAGCATGAAGTCAGAAAAATGGCAATGTCGAATGAAATGCTTTACGATGTGATGAGGAGGTATCAAAGTAGAAGGTGACATGCATCAATTACAATACATATATCATGATATTTTATTTTACATGAATTGATGAGGGAAGGCATACCCATGCTCAGCCTATAAAATTTCATTACATGTACATAAACAGTCATCTACAGATACAGACCCATGATTGGAATGCCCATTAATGTAAATCCATTGTACATATGATTTAGTACTCCTGAAATCACAACCCGGACGGATGAAACTAGATCCTTGGTCCTCTATCTCAATCATTTTCTTAAGTACAAATCTAACCATGTGAATATATGATCTAAAGTCAAACATGGGAAGACACCATCTGATTACCAGCCAGTGATGTAAGTTGTTAACAGATGTGAGAGAAATTGTCAATAATGATAATGATCCTCAAGGTACTGTAGTACATTCTGCATGGTGTGAATGGATGATTTGATGTCGAACACCATACAAAGTCTTTTGGTCGAAGGCCACTGATGTATGCCTATCACCGGAAGTGAGAAACCTGTCATTGATATGCAAACCTCAAGGTACTGGAAGGGTGTTTCTAAGTCAACTTCTTGGATAATGTGCTGATGTCGATATGAAGCGATTCGTAGCAGGAGGGACTTGATGTATCCGACATCAATGACACAAAATGATTGTAGTGATTTTCGAGATGGAGTTTGACTAACGACACAAGGTTCAGGAATGGAGGTCATGAAAATGAAGGTTTATGGTATTGCAAAGGATGAATTTTGACTAAATGAATTCTCTTGAACATGTCGGCGACACTAGAATGAATTGGTAGCATTGACCCAAAAAAAAATGATGGATGGTATGATAGACCAATATTATGATAACCATCAAGCTAATAACCCAACCCAAATAGTCACAGTGATGGAATGAAAGTGTCATGTTCAAGAGCGACTTGCTACCATAAAGTGCTTTTCACCTTTTTCCCATTTCCCTAGTCATTGCTGACCAATACCTCTTTATTTTTATCAAGCTTGAGGAGGATAACATATTCTTGTTGTATACTTCCACCCTTTGGGTGAATCCATTGCTATTTGATGTTTTTACGAGTCTAGTGAACGTGAAAATCGGTCTTGTCTAGATGGACAAGTTTGTCACTATTTGATGTTTTAACGAGTTAATATTTTCCTTTTCATGTTTAGAGAGTTTGAAAAAGGATAGAAAGAAAACTCCACAAGTTCTTTTTCATAAGTTAATCTCTCAAGCCCAAAAAATCATAAAATAATATAAGAGAGATATCATTTCCAATTTGTTAACGAGATGGAAAGGACAAGAGCTCGACAATCTTTTCATGTTTAGAGAGTTTGGAAAGATCTTAAAGAGGACTCCAGGGGGGTTCCTTTTTCATTTTTAACAGAGCTCAAAAAAGAGATAAAAGTGTGCTCTATGGTCAAAGGTACAATTTACAATTGACCATGTCAAATTTTGTAAGTCAATTGCAAAACTTGCTCAAAACACCATCAAATGCATTAAAAATACCTGTTTCATAGGAAAAAATAGGCGAAACTAATGTTTACTTGTTTAATAAACATAAAACAAGTTTTTACCATGACATTTTTACCATTTGGAACTTACCATTTAGTTTTGTGCTTTGAGCTAGTTTTTTAGCTCGATCTTCAACAGTTCATTGCGAGAGATTCTATGGATAATTTCTCGAGCCATCTAGACTAGATAGGAGCTAAACATCTCTTCTCTCTTTTCAGGTCATTCTTTTGTCATTTCATGCAAGTTTTAAGGTTTTTGGGGGCCCCTGGGGTTTCATTTTTTTCTCTGGGATCAGCGTAGGATTTCACATTGAAAACTACACTGAATATCACCCAGATAGAAGGCTGCATTCTCTGTAGTGCAATGTCTCTGTGCCTGGGTTGCGCTGGGCAAGTTTCCGAAGTTTAATTTCGTTGTTTGCTCCGAAATATGTCTTGTTTTTTTGCATGGAAAGGATCATAATTAATCTTATGATTGTGTTTCAGGCTTTCATTGGATCAGAATGTCAATTACATGATGAGAAAGAGAGCATGAAGAACGAGACATGGTTTCGCTAAACAATCTGGGTATAGTTGAGGCCCTCAAAAACTGTGGGCTACTCAATTCAAGTTGTCCAGAATGAGGAAACAAATAGAACTACCCTAGTTCCTTATTCATGCATGGGATCCAACAGATTTGACTTTTCACATTAGGGACAAGATGTTCCCTATTACCATTGATGATATTTATTTTCTTACCGGATTGTCGAGGCAAGGTGCCCCCATCTCACTTTCTAGATTTTCCCGTGGAGGTGAATTTTTGAGAGATTATATTAGACAGTTTTGTCGGCTAGGTACATAGCCTAGAAAGGATGGGAAAATAAACATCAGGGATGTAGGTGATTTACCTTTGAGAATGGTCCGCTTCACAATCGCAAAATTGGCTGGTAGTGTGACACTACATGTGGTGAATAGATCTTATATGCAGTATGAACTACAGTGTTTGGAGCCAAAAGTTTACAACTACTACGGGGTTGTGCTTTCCTCACTAAAAGAACAACTGACCAAGGTAAAAAGTGGTAAGATGAAGAATTTGTGCTATGGTTTGATCTTAATCACTTTTAGCTTAGAGAGAATCCCATTGATGCAACAACATCATGTATCACTAGGTGTAGCTGGTCCTAGAGATCCACCTATGCAGAGGTGGGTCAAATTGATGGCTCAACATGTAGGTCAATCAACAATCATTTTTTCCACTGCATTTTTCAGTTGGCTCAAGAAACAACATCTCTTCATCGAGGAGCATCCATACTCAGGGATGCGTTTCCGTGGAGATCAAAATTTGATTCTACCAGTTGGATCACAATGGGGTGTTATGGGTAAATTGTCTGACCAAACGTGTTTTTTGAATTTTCAAGTTTCTACGTGTTTTTTGTGTTTTTAATGTTTTCAAGACTAAACTCAAATCATTCTTCTGCATGAAGATGTGGGTACTGTTCAACCTCTGGGGCACCAATAGGTTGCAAGTGGGCTAGCACGGAGAAACATTGGCAAAATAGTTCTCTGGGATTTAAATTTGGCCGAGACCTTAGCAGAGTTGTAGGAAATACATCGAGGGATTAACCGTTGGTATTCAAAATTTCTGGATCGAGGAGTTACGTATGAGGCTATAGCGCCACATTATTGGTGTTCCTAGCCATTGGGCGAGGCTTCTGTGCATCATAGCACAGGCTGTAACCTGTTACCATGAGAACCACTAGATCTACTTAGGATATTTTGCATGCATTTTGAGTTTTTTGGGTCAAATGACCAAACATGTCTTGGACACAAATTTTGTAAAAACTTTTAAAACACATATATTTTACTTTCAGAGTTTTCTATGGTTATATGCAATCCTATTCAACTGATGATGTGAATTGAAAATATTACTTTTACATGTGTCACAAACGTCTATTTAACAAATAATTCACTTAAGAATCAGTTAATGTGTTAAGATTTCTGGAAATATGTTGATATTGAATGTGTTCAAAATGTTTTTACCAAAATACAAACTCTAAGGAAGATATGAAAAATTGTTGGATTTTGGACAGTATAAATGTTTGTTAATTGTAGTACAATGAGTTGCGAATCCAACCTAATGGTGATTCGACGAATGCCAAGTGAAATGACATCAGAGAGTATTTCAATTAACAGGCTATACTTAGCGATGTTTTTCATTAATCGACTGATACAAATCCCTTGAAAACTCACTAACTTGCCACTTGGAGTGAAAATAGCCCATGTTGCAGAAGACAAGTTCTGCGTACTATGACTAGCACCATCAACATAACCAACAAAAGGTTCTGAAGTCTCTGACATCTGCAACAAATGCAAAGTAGATTACTAACTAGATAAAAACTATAAAAGATACACACACACATGCACTGAAAGCATATATACGGTGAGTTTTACTATACTTAATCAAGCATAGTAATGTTTGAGGTACAGCCTGTTTTGGGGCTGCGACAATAGAATCCCATCATAATCTACTAACTCATAGGCACCTCTTTCCAAAACACGCTTCACAATATAAGGACCCATCCACATTGGTTCGAATTTCCCTATCCTAAGTTTATCATCTTCCTTATCATAAAGTAAGACCAGGTATCCTTCTGAGAAGTTATGAGGCTTGACATTTGTATCATATTGTGCCTTAATACATTACTTATGGGCTTCATTACCCAATGTGGCATCACGACGAGTTTCGTCTAGACAAATTGATTCCAAGAAACATGCTTCTTCTTTAGAAGTGTTGGGTAACAATTCAATCGCGAGTTTGAGTGATGAAATTTTGCATTGTATCAGTAAGATTGGTTCCAAATCATACACCAACTGAAAGGGTGTGAATCCAGTTGCATTTCTCACCGCGGTTCAATATGCCTACAAGGTAGAGTACATGATTAAGTATCAGTTTCTCTTATGAACCCCTATCATTCTCTGCAACATCTGCTTCAGGACTTTGTTGATGGCCTCAACTTGTCCATTTGATTGCAGGTAATAAGGGGTAGAACTATCATGTGTCATTCCTAACTTAGTAGTCAACTCATCCATCATGTGATTGTGAAAATGTGACCCATGATCTATAACTATGGCTTGTGGTACACCAAACTAGGCAACCACATGGTTAAAAATGAAAAGAGTAGTCGTTTCACCACTGGTTCAATGTTGGCATTGGCTCGACCCATTTGGTAAAATAGTCATTGATGACTATGATATACCCATGCCCCCTGGCCAAGGTGGGGTTACATGTCATAAATTCAATGCCCCATTTGGAAAATGTTCCAACATCAACGACTGGATGCAATGGTGCAGGTGGTAATCTAGTTTTTTAGTCATATATCTAGCATGTGTGACAGCTTCTGACAACATTAATACAATCTTTGAATATATTTAGCTAGAAGTAACTGACACAGAGAATTCTCTACGTGGTCTCATATATAGATAAGTGTCCACCATAGGCACCTGAATGGAAATCATTCAATTCTTTCTTGGCTTACTCATGCGTGAGGCACCTCCGTAAAGCTGTATCGATACCACGACGGTAACGAGTGTCACCAATGATTAGATAATGTTTGGCTTGGTATCAAATACATCACTATTGTGAGAAAGAGGTGTCAGGCTAGAAATTTTGGGTCTAGAGATAGATGAGTATATCTCCATACCATGCATTAGATGATGATATCAAAACAAAGACTCATCCAAAATTGATGTTTCATATGTTGAACCAATGGAGGTTGAGGGCAGGTTGCAAAGTAACTCTACAAAAACTAGAGATTTCTTTGATTTGGACTTGATGAATTCCAAATCAAACTCCTACAAAATCACTATCCATTTTGAGTATTTTACCCTCCATCAATTGTCATGACAAAATGTATGTCATAGGGTTGCAATCCAAAATGACAGTTGTTTTACATAGCAGGATGTAATGGTGAAATCTTTGAAAAGCTTGCACAACTGTCAAAGCTATTTTTCATCATAAGAGTACTTACTTTATGTATCGTTGAGATCACATCTCAAATAATAAATCGGATGTTCAATCCCATTTTATTCTTGGACTATATTTACAGTGACAAGATACATGTAATAGCTGTTTTGATAATTTGGAGACTACATGAATGAGGCTCTAATCAAGGTATCTTTAAGAGCATCAAAGGAAGCTTGCACAACCTGATCACAATGGAAGGGTATCTCCTTTTTCAAAATACATCTAAAACCTTTAGCCATCTCAGCGAATTAGGAATGAACCTCGTCAGAAAATTTTTCTTCCCTTCAACTCTCTGTAATTGTACAATATTTGAAGGTGGAGGAAAATCAAGAATTGCCTGAACCTTTAATGGATTGAGTCGAATCCCCTCTTTAGACACTACAAATCCAAGCAATCGACTAGAACCAACACAAAACACACACTTGTGTGGATTGAGTCGTATCTTGTAGTGTTGGCACCATAAGAATATTGCTCTCAAATGTTGCGGGTGATTAGTCTGCTTTCGTGAATGAGCAGGTAAATCATCAAGATAAGGTTGAGCAATGTGCTTGATGTCATGGAACGCATATTTCAGTTCCCTATGAAATGTGGCCCATGCATTCTTCAAACCGAACGAGAGTTTCCTATATGTGAATGTGCCCGATGGACAAATAAAAGTTGTTTTATATTGGTCCTATGGGTGGATATTGATTTGATTGTAGCCGGAAAAACCATCCATAAATGCGAATATTTTTCATCTGGCACATTTGTCAATAATTTGGTCGATAATAGGAATAGGATAATTGTCCTTTGGACATGCTTGATTCACATCCCTATAATCGATGCAAACATGAATTGTCCTATGTTTCTTCATGAAAAGAACAAGGTTGGAAACCCAGTCAGTAAGAGGTACAGGGTAAATGAAACCAGCCTGCAAGATTTTTCCAACTTCTACCTTAATTTTAGTGGCTTTCTTTGGATGAACTTATTGAAGCCACTGTTGAAATAGCTTGACATCATGATACATTTTGATTTCATGTTCAACAATACTAGAGTCAATGCCCGACATCTCCTCGTAACACCATCCAAATATATCTTTAAATTCACGAAAGAGAGTATGGTAACTATTGAGTTCTGATGGAGAACAAGATTTTCCGACATGAATGTTCTCTACAACATTAGGCTTGGTCAAAATATTAATAGAAATCATGTCTTCAGTATTCAATGGGTTTCGCTTAGATTCTACTATGTCTATGAAAACTAAATTCGAAAGGAAATCAACAACTAAAGGGTGGTTTAGTTCGTTTGAATAATCTTTGATGTTATCTGGAAGATGGGAACAATGATGATAATCTTCCCAAGGTTGTTTTCCTATCATCATTGGTTGGACGATTCCTTCATCCATAGAATGTATACGTGAGAAAGGATCTGAAGAAGTACCATATTCTAACGAACAATCTACCCATACAATTGGTGAATGCGGATTTGGGTTTTTCGTAGAAGCCTGAGAAAATGATTTCTATGCAAGTTCAATGGGGCTTAGCGGCATTACCTGAATATTATTATCAAATTCAAACTTGTTGGTAATCCTCCTTAAATCAGATGAAGTGGAGGAAATCATGTTGCAAGTCTCTACTCTTGTCACTACAGCCAAATCAGATGGTGATGGTAGTGTAAGAGTACCCATTATGGAAGGATCTTTAAAGAGACCTACTCCAACACTTTGAAGCGACAGTGGGGGTCTATGTACCAATGAAATGCTTCCTGTAGCCTGTGAACTATTGGCAAAGAAGCTAGCTGATTGATGACTGTGATTCCACCCTTATGACGGAATGCAATAGGACGAAAGTACATGGAAACCACAACAGCTGTAGCATATGCCCATGGCCTTCCCAGTAAAATGTTGTAATCGAGGGATCCGTCAACTACCTGAACTTCAACAATAATTGTTTTTCCCCATAGTTTAGTTTGCAAGTTACTCAAAATCCCACAAGGAGTATATGTTCTTCCGTCAAAACATTTTAACGTGGTTGGTGATCATGACAATGGTGGTGAACCAAGCGTTTTCTAGCAGCTCATTGACATAATGCAAGTAGATGCCCCTTCATCAATAATAGTTCAGTGAATATTATTATTGAGAGCTATTACATGAATTAGGAAAGATAATTGCATTGGTAACTCTAGTGTATATCCCTCATGGTTAAAAACCACAAGATTGGAATCCATAGGGCCTATTCCGCCAATTGTTGACAGTAAAGCCTAATTCTAGGGGGGATAGTTTTCTAACACCTTGAGTGTCAACATAGCAGAAGGTGATTGAGCAAGATCTTCGACTATGTTATAGTTCTGAAGTTCTCCGGACCAAAGGTTAAATGTCAATTTATGCACAACTCTCTTTGGTGGTTTTATTGTCAATTTTGGTATAATAGGTGGAATATTTTCAGATGAAGTTGAATTCAAAGATTAGTTGATCAGTGGCCTGATTATTCAATGATGATGGTGGATTTCCAAAATATTTGTTTCTCGTTGACACCAAAACTTCATTTTGTGGCTTTGTGATGGATAACATGAGTACTTGGGATGTGGAAGCATGTTATGTTGCAACCAAATGTGTCTTTGGGTTTGGAAACAGATTAGTCAACACTACAAATGTGTTTGAAGTCTTTAAAAGTTTAGAGACCTATCAGTGGTGTGGAAAATATCTTGTAAAATGCTCGTCATTACATATTAGACATGGATAACAAGGATTCCTTTCTAAAGTAGACGAATCAGATGATTTCTCCTGAGGGGAATTATCTTGTTTCTTCGTGTTTCTCCCTTGTTTCTTTCCTCCTTGTTGCTTTTGATTTTTGCCTTTGTCATATGACACGGCATTAACTTTGAAAGCAAGAGTGTTTTATGATGCATTGGTAGTTTGATTGGTAAAGACAAGAGTTTGACCAGATGGTATTCCTTCCGATTGCGTGCTCGAAGAATTGATCACACCATCGTCAACATGAGTGTCCTTACTCGATTGTTGATGAGGAGGAATAGTGATAGTTGGTCGGGGTGCATTGGGAATTTTGTCGTAGAGCATGCAAGATTGTGTGTAAATCAAATCCAAGTATTGGGCATGAGAAATTAATTTCTCTTCTATGACAACTCCACCTTTTGCCACATTCTCCATGATTGATTTCAAAGAGGATTTTATGAACCACTCAGCCAAAAGTTGATCGAGAACATAAGTCTTAACCATTCAATGATGACGTTGCCACTCATGAATATGATCTGATATATGGGTAATAGTATTCTATTTAAAGTTGGTTAGGAGTTCCATTCTAGTCTTGTATATGATAGGTAACTGGAAGTGGGTTAGAAATGTGGTGCCTAAAGTCGTAAAGTTGTCGAAAGAAGCCCTTCGTAACTCAATATACCATTTAGCAGTTGGACTAGTAAGTGTTCTTTGGAAAAGACAGAGTCTAATGGAATCATCATTTAAGGAGTTTGATGAACACCACAAATGGAAGGTCATGAAATGATTTGATGTGTATTATTTGAGATTTATATTGAATTTTGGAATGTTAGAAGGTAACTTATGTGGAATCACCAGCCACAAGGTGCATATAAGATTGGATCATTTAGCGAGCCGATTTAAGTCTAGTAATTCTAAATTTCCTACAAATGGAAACTATCGATTCAGGTTAGTTTGAGCATACCCATGATATGATGTAATTGCCTAAGCAATAGGTATTTGCATACTAACATAGGGCATCTACATTTGGTAACCTCGATAAGGTTGTTGTTGAACAAATCCAGCATAAGGTGGTTGATAACTAGGTTGATTTTCTGGTTGTCCATAACCTGCAAAGCCTTGTTAACCAAAACCTTGGTAAGCTTGATACTGTCCAAACCCAGGTTGAGCCTGTTAGGCAAGTCCAAATTAGGGTTGAAATTGCTGGAATTGGGGTTGTTGAAATTGAGGCTACCACAGTTGTTGAATGAACTGTTGTTGTTGTTGGTACAATTGTTGTTGATTTAGCGGTTGCTGTTGCCCAACAATGAAAGGTTGGATAGGTTGTGAATAAACTATACCAATGTAAGCTTGGGTTAGTTTAGATAAGGGTATACTAACGCGAGGTTTTTGTTGAACCATAGAAACAAGTGGTTGTTGTATAACAACCTGAGAAACTTGAACTTGCTGACCTGAAACTTGTGGTTGCAGGGTAAAAGGACCAGTTTGTACTGGTTTAGATACAACAGTTTGAACTTGTGGCTATGGTACATTAGTAACAATAGGCGTAGTAGGAATAGTTGACACAATTTGCATTAGTTGTGTTGGATACACAAGTCTTGGTTGAACTGGCATTGTTGGCTTCCATTGACAAACTCGAATTCCAAGTTGACCTAAATACTGTGGGATATTATCATATGACGGTCCTCTCAGATAGGGAGGATAAGGTGAATAAGCATATTGTTGTCCATATGGTGGTAATCTAGTATTTAATGGATACATAGGTCTTTGTGGACCTAATTTACCAGCTTGATCTTTATATGTAGGATCAAACTATTGAGTTCCAATTAAAGAAGAGCCAGGTAGAATTTCAATTGAGGACATGGGTGATGACCATGTTGTAGAAGCAACCCCTGAGTGGGCTCTAAATAAAGATTGGTAACCAACTGGGATGGAAGATTCACCATATAGGTGCGACTCAGGTGTGGTAGAAAACATCAAAGAAGTTGCAATAGAATATTCTTCCACTACTGCATCATATGATATAGTCTAGGATGTTGATGGTTGTTCAGCCATAGTTAACTGACCCAAAAGTTGTCCTAAAGAATCGATGAGTACTTGAAAATAACTAGGATCAAATGGAGCATTAAAATAAGGAGTATGAGGGTAAATATAAAGCCTAGCTCCAAAATGGAATGGGGTTCCAGGTGTAGAATCTTCTTCCAATTCTTCCTCTATAGGAATTAAACCAGGTGGTAGAACTTCACCCTCTGATCCATAAAAGATTTTTGGTGTTGATAAAGTTGAAGTTTCAGTAGTTACTGATTTCTGATGAGTAATCAGTTGATTTTCTTCCTGTAAAGTAACAACTTCTAAATGTTCAAATTCAAAGTCCAGATGTTCGGGTAAAAGAAAAATAGTTTCAAAAAGAGGTTCTTGAATAACTTCAGGTTCATATGTAACTTTTGTTTGAACTGTGATAGGTTCTGGATTAACTTCTCGCTGAATTGATTCAAGTTCAGAAGCAATTTCTTGTTGAGCAAGTTCAAGTTGAGGATCAACTTTTTGTTGAAAAACTTGGGTTGCCATTTCACTAGGATCAGTGCTAATGTCCTCAGGTAATTGTGAAACTTATCCTTTAGAAACAGATGTACCAAAGATGGTTGGAGTAACTAGAGTCTCGGTACTTACTGAAATAGATGATTCAAGTAATTTAGATGAAGAACTAGGAGTTCTTGATGTGTTAGAATTAGTTAAGAAAGACCTCTTTGACCAAATAGGTGTAGCTTTGGGTGGCAAAGGCAGTTTGCTCATTGCTCTCCGTGAATATGGGGTAAGGGTTGATGCTCCTCCATGATTGCTGATTAATTTTATTATCAAAAAATAAATAAACAAAAAGGGGTATGCTAGGAAAAAGGTTTACCAAGCAACTGTGAACTACAGAATACCTCCTATTGAACCAAGAAGTACGTGTAGGCAATCTCCCTAAATGTTGTGTTCCGTGTATCACAATGTACAAGGCGGCTGAATCAGTTACCTGAGGGTGGATAGCAACCTAGTGTTGTCCTCCCATATATACCTGAAGGTACGTGGAGGCCCAGTTCATATAAGCACTATCTAATGCAAAAATGCATAGTGATAGCATTACCATATAAATTACGTAATGTAACACCGCTATGATATACTCATGTACGTGGAATGAGGTATCACACTTAGGATGTATTGTAGACAAGTTAGCGACAACTACTTCATTTTACAATGCCGTAACACATCTCTAGCCTAGAACCACTAAATGTTCTCTTTAATGACAATGCTCCATTAGGTAAATTGATGTTAACTTTAAGTTGATCTTTCTTAGGAATTTTCCTTTCAAGTTCGCCACATGATGTATTTTGAAATTCCTAGGAATGCAACTATTATGATAAGCATTCTTTCCATTCAATTTAGCGATGAAAATCCTAGCTACGTAGGGATAGAGTAATCATATTTCTTTCGATCAAAGAGAAAAGAGCACAATCTAATGCAATTTCCCTACACTATTCCTATGAGCACACACAAACTTTTTCAATACAACATACACGTATTTCTTTTCGATTTCCTTAGTTTGAATATGAACAACAGGAAGTATGCACATACAATCAATCAATCTTTCATAAGAATGAAGACTTTTATGACAGTTCTGATCTGAAGGAAGAGAAGACTTTATGACACTTTCCTTCAAATGAAGATTAATCAACTATATTTTAACATTGACTATAGATCGATAATGAAAAAGAAAACATTAAAGAAACATTAATAAATCAAATCAAAGTTGGGCTAGACAAGGAGATAAAAACTTGTTCTCTAAGACATAACATTCATTGATCAATCAACAAACGAACAAACAAACAAAAGTTGCAAAAACACTTTCCAAAGGTGGGAAATTGTCCCTAGGAGGATCAACGCAGCCCTAAATGGGAGACATTGCACTTCACAGCACTGTCCCTAAGCTAGGGGTGCTCTGCAACACACTCTGTCCCTCACAAACCTGTGTTGGTGACAATGAGCCATTTCAAGAGGAAATTTGACACACTTTTGACCAATTTTTCAATGCAAAGAGCTGAATTACAATCTACGAACACAAATAAGGTCTGCAAGAATGTCCTAGGAGGTGGATAAGCTACTAGGAAAGAGGGCCTTGCCCAGTTGAGGTGCCAATTTGTTTTGAGGAATTTGGTATCTCCGAATAAATACTAATTCCCTAGATAAGTAGTTGTATCTTGAACAACAGTTTAAAGTGTTTTAGTCTTTCCCTATAAGCAATAGATAAGATGAGAAGATGAGAAGACCTACTTGTAGTTCCGCTTTCCTCTCGTCTCCTTTGTATCACTCCTGTCACCCCTTCTTGTACTTAATATGCTTGAGACGTACTTGTAAACACAACAAAAAAAAAAGAATCGATAAAGAAAATGATCTATTGAATATAAGTGCAGGGAATCAGATATAATTCACACATATAAGAATTATGAAACAATACAAACATATGGGAGAAAGGTTCAAATGCTTTATTGAATAGAAGAAGGAACTACAACCATTGGTGTCTGATTCAAAGCCATTCCTCCAGCTCATATCCCATCCACATCACATCAAAATCATGACAAACTTGTAGCATTACAATACTTGCTTGAAAGCCAAATCGCATAGAAACATTATATCCTTACAATTCAACATAATCCAGCCCTTCATCACTTAAATGATTGGTCAATTTATAAGAAGATAAAGGAGGTTTTGTCATAAATGGTGGCATTAAATGGCCTTCCATACTTATAATTAGTTCCATGGAGGAAGGGATGAGAGGATAGGATGCACCTTAACTCATTCCTCATCCATTTTCGAGCTCATAGGAATTGATAAGTGAGGGAACCTTCTAGATGACTCGAGAAGATAAGAATATTCCAAAAGCCCTATGTGAATTTCACTCAATATCGATTAGCACAGGTGAAAGGAAGCCCAAGTGCTCTATAGAGCACCCTGGCATGGACTCAACTACTCTAAAGTGCACCCTTACAAGGGCTTACCTATGTTAGTCTCTTTAGAGGCTATTTCTGGATGTCTTCAAGTCATGAAACTGTCTGGGAAGGTGGCATTCAAAGGGGTGACTTGTTTAGGGCATGTAGTAACTTAAATTAGGGTTTGATCAGCCCTGAAACACTAATATGAATGATGGGATTGATGTGCCCAAATGGATCTGTAACACCTAGTTATAGCATTCCCCAATATAGCCTCAAGTGAGACTGTGGTCTTTGCTATGCAGATCGTTACCAAAAGGGCGGATAGTATAGGGTTTTGTTGGTTAGTGTATCTAACCTTGAACCTAGATCTAAGCTCCTAAAACTATGGAAGAATATGAATGGGTGAGCCCAATGATAGCACAGGATAAAAACACCAAGGGAGAAATAAGGATTTGTGTCTATTTAAGGAAGTTGAATGATGCATGCAAGCATGACCCATTCCGAACATCGTTTACGGCTGAAGTTTTGGAAAATGTAGGAGGACATTGGGCCTACTCCTTTACAGATGGGTTTTCAGGGTACCATCAGATTAAGATAGTGTTGTGTTGGGACAGGGTCTGTAGGTTTAGTTTTGGGGTTAGTTAACCCAAGTTTTGTATAATTGTTTGTAAAAGATGCAAAGTCTCCACGAAATGTGGCTGCAAAGCACGCAAGTAGATAGGAGTCAAAGGTATTTTAGCCCCTTGTATAAGTTGGTTTTGAGACTCAACCATGGTCCATGGACAATGGTATTGTATTGAAAAGGTTATAAATAGTTGAGTCATATCGAGTATTAGAAATAACTTGGAAGTAAGCTAAGTGAAGATAGAGATTTTTTTGGGCAAGTGCTAAGGCAAGAAGGCTCTGCTTCATGCACTTAGATGATAAGGGGAAGGTTGATACAGCTGAGTGCATAGGAGACCTTGATAAATACGCAACTGAGCAAACAGACCCATGCAGTTGAGTGCATAGGGTAGAAGAGTCTGTAATCCAAACATTGAAGATCAATAAAGACAGATTTTGAAGAATTACTATGCAATCTGAGCATTTCTCTTGATTTTGTTTATGACATTTTGTCATTCAATGATATGATTTCATGAAATAATGTATGAATGCTGCATGAAACTATTGAATCTGTCTTATTTATGCATGCTTTAAATAATTATCTGTCTTCGTGAAGTTAGGGGTTGATTATGCTATGTTTTTTACTGAATTGGATAGATTTGCGTGAGATTAGATCTAGGGTTATCTATTGATGCATGAAAGTAGGTAATTTACCTAATTAAGGATTGTAAAGATTGATCGTAGACCTTCATGAAGGTCTAGAAGACATTTTACCCTTATTAGACTAACGAGACCTAGAAGGATATTGAACTATGCGAAGGCGTATCTGAACTGCTAGAGATTGAGAACCACTTATCACATGTCCCTGGATGCAGAAACTTGGTTCTAGCATCCCCCAATACTAGTTCAGGTGAGACCATAGCCTATGCTATGCAGGTTGTTGCCAAAAGAGCTAGACATTAGGGTTTTGTTGGTTGGCGCGAACAACTTTAAACCTGGGTGAGGCCCCCTTAAGACAACAAATTGTTCTGTTGTCAAGACTGGGATCTATCTAAGAGATGTGGGATAAATGGTTTCCTACGAAGAAATAGCTTGATAAGTGCATAGATTGTAAATCGTACATGTTAGCGTCTCAAGAAAACAGGAGCCTTAAATTATATGAGTAGTGGTTGCAGAGATTTTTGTACAAATGCAAGACCAACACGTTCATTTTTTTATTCCTCGAAGAACTATAAGAGTGGTTTTCCAAGTTCGTTGATAGTTAGGGGATGTGGAGGCTCAAAGGCCCTATAGTGTGGACTCCTAAACTAGTGTGACATTTGGATGCATTAGAAAGCAAAATCATGCGGATTGTGGATCATTGGGTTCATCACATGTTGGGTAGTTTTGTGACTTATTTTTTTATTGACAGGAATATCAGCCATAGCAAAGTGAAGCAAAGGATATTTAAAGTACTCTGAGGTAAGTATTTGCAATCATCGAAGACTTGGATTAAAATGTTGTTGTGTGAAAAGAGGGTTATGAAATTACCTTGATGTTTGGGGTTACGCGAAGTGCGAGATTCTTTAGAAGAAATGGAGGATCCAACCTAGAATATAGTCCGCTCATTGAACCCCCTTCAAGCGATGATGAAGGGGTGGTGTTGACTACACCATGAAGTTAAGTTCAGTTAATTATGTAGGGTATTCTGAAGATACCTCATCCATCCATTCCACCTGCACCTCCACCTCTGCCTCATACACCTTCACCTATGCCTCCACCTCCACCCCCACCATTCAACATGGAAAATGTGATGAAGATGCCAATCTTTAAAGGAACAAGTACTAAAAATCCAAAACAGTTTTGGTTTGTCACAGATGTTGTTTGGAAAACATAACAGATTACAGGTGATAATATTAAGAAAGTGTACTTGGTTACAACCTTACAGGATGGTGCATTAACATGGTATATCAAGTATTTCACTAATAACCCCAATGCATCTTTGGGAAATACCCAAATATCTTTGAAAAAGGAGTTTAGTAAGCCTAAGTCAGAGGCACGGTCATTAATTGAATTTAAGGAAATTTGATGGAAGGTTGATGAGACATCTTAGGACATTTATCAGAGGTTGAAATTCCTAATCAGGTAGGCAAATATGCAAATTTTAGATACCCAACATCCTAACTAGTTTATATCATTATGCTTGCCACATTTATGAATATCTCTATCACAGCAGAAAATAGAAACACAAGTGGAAGCTTTGGAGATCATGATTAGGCTAGATGCATCATCTGTTCAAGATATGAACCTTGGAGCGCAACAGATTCATTCGCAGCTGGAAATCTTGCACTTGGATTTGTAGAGATTGAAGAAAGGAAGGGAAGCTCAGTCGAAGGTATGCACTGATATTTGGTGTCTAGAATGTAAGATCCATGGACATGATAAGGATCATTGCCTGGTATTTAAGAATTATATTATAGGGGGAGGGACCCCTAAAACCAAAAAATAATGTTGGGATGAGCACGTTAGCTGCATTGTGGTTCACTATTTGTCAGGTTACAAGACAACATGCTATTGATAATTGCATTCTATTGTAGAAGATTGAATAGATATTGCAACAATTATTTTGTAACTTCTGTAAGTTTGTAGGACATGATGAATTCCATTGTAGGATTTATGAGCTAATGATGGATAGAACCCCTACCTACAGAATTCAAGTAGAAAAATGACCTCAGGATCAAGGCGTGGGAGTAGCGCGTGGAGGATTTGAAGGTTGAGTTAGAGGAAGAGGTGCTAGACTAGGACGAGGGTGTAGGCAAGTGATCTACCATAACTATGGCGAAGCAGGGTACTGTGTGTGAGATTATACAAATCTATTGCATCCCACATGTTAGTATTGCCCACAATTTGACCATGTCATAGGGGAACATTCAGTTCTTATGGAAAGGATGCAAGAGAAGAAGGCATATCCCTAGTAGCCTACGTAGAACATTCAGATGATGAGGTCTGAGGCCTGCGAAGAGGATCAGAGCATCAAGATTGTGTTAAGAAGTGTTATGATGACTAGCACAAATAAAGGTAAGAAGTCTGAGGAAGATGGATGGGTACATAACGGTGATGCGAAGGAAGTCGACTTTGATCTGAATCATGCTAAAGAAACATTCTTGGAAGCAAAGAAGAACTTCGCTAAGGCCTCCACCTGAGGAAGCTAGGAGAAAATGCTAGAGACTAATGTGACTCAAGAAGTAGATCCTTCAATACTAGCTACCTTTTTGAAGACATGTATGAAGTTTTTACATTATTACAAATTTGTTGAAGGATTCCAAGACTTGATATAAAAGTGTGCCAATACAGAAAAGACTCCTACTCAACAATGCATTGTAAGAAATATTGGTAAGCATAAAGTGCAAAAGGGGCACGAGATGAGGCTAACTGCACAGATAGGAGAATATGAAATGGACCAAGTAATCTTAGATCTGGGGTTTGATGTGAATCTCTTGCCTGGATAGAGATGGGACAAGATGGGGAGACCTGTGCTGCAGTGGTATCCTATTTAGTTGTGCATGGAAAATCAATAGAATATTATTCCAATGGGGTATTATATGGTGTAATGGTGGACATTGAGGGTGTGGGTGTGCTAGTTGATCTTGAGGTTATTGAAATAGTGCATGATAGAAAACCATGCCCCGCACTGTTAGGAACTGACTGGGCTATTGATATGAACAGGGTAATAGATTTGAAGAAGCAAAATAAGTCATTTGAGAATAATTCACTCTAGGTTGTAGTGCCACTAGAGCGTGCAGAGGGAGCACATTATACTGAACCTATGCATGACTATGTAGAAATTGATGATGATCTAGATCAAATATAGAAGATAACAGTGAGAGATGAGGATTGGATCAATCCTATAGTTGTTGGATGAATTGTGTGGGATAGGGATAGATCCTGTGCCTCAAATTCAAATGAAGAGCTTCAACACTGGCAAAATCGATTGCATGAAGTGTCTATGCTCTGTTGTATTATGATGACCAAGTTGCTGAGGTGTGTTTCGACTGAGGTAAGAAATCTTGCACATTATGATTGTTTGACTAATGTGGAACTGTTTCTGGATGAATTTGAAAGGGAAGTACTCGAAGAAAATCGATTCCAAGAACTGGAATTGGCATTGTGCACTACATTTACCCATTGGTGGGGTACGCACAAGGAGAGCTTTGCAGGATGGAGAGAATAGAGGAGAATGATGAAGTTGAGGTTTGGGTATGCTAATACTAGGATGACAGAAAAATCTAGTGGGAAGGATGATCCACACAATCATTTAACACGATGGACTATGGCCTGGGGGACAAAACCAAAACTAGAATGGGTATATATTTTTTGCCATATGTTAGATACGATCCCAATGAGCTGGTATTTGGAGATGGAGCTTCGACATCAAACTACTGAATGTGACATTTTAAGGCAAAGCTTTCTATTAACATTCATCTTCGAGCATGGGTTTGAGAGCATTGATGAGGTGCTAAAATAATTTAAAGCAACTATATTTAGAACACTGAAGGAACCAGTAGAGTGGACTCAGCCAGATTGGAGCACACAGCTACACAATACACTGGAATGCTATAAAGTGAGTGTTGAAGAAGAGGATTATCCACGGAATATTACCATTCTTGAAACTGAAGGACAACATGATGTCAAAGGACTGAAGATGGAAAAACTAGATATATTAGAGCCTTTTCAAACTCAACAGGTTAACATTAGATTTGAAGAAGAACCTAGGTTTGTGAAGATAGGAGACTACTCGGATGAAGATATGGTTGATAAGGTATCTAAGCTATGGCACGAGTACCAAGACTTATTCCCAACAAATGTTTCATATTTGAAAGGGATTGTCAGAGATTTAGGTGTTATGAAGATCACATTGAAACTGGATATGAAGCCTATTAAGCACTGACCTTATGAACTAAATCCAAAGTATAAGGATAAGGTGCGTCTAAAGCTGGATAAGATGCTGCAATCTAGTATTATTGAGCCTGTACAAGAATTAGATTGGGTAAGCCTAATGGTGGTCCAAGAGAAGAAATAGAAGGGAAAGATTCACATATGCATAGATTTATGGAAGTTGAATGATGTTTGTGTGCATGATCCATTTTCGACGTCATTTACTGATGAAGTATTAGAGAATGTTGGCAGTCAAGAGGCTTATTTGTTCATTGATGGTTTTTTGGGTTATCATCAAATAAAAATCACACCAGAGGATCAGAGCAAAACAACCTTCATGAGTGAGTGGGGTTTCTTCCAATATATAGCTATGCCATTGAGATTGAAGAATGTGCCTATAATAATTTCCTAGGTGGTGATCATGACATTCAAAGAGTTTATTCATAAGTTTCTGGAAGTATATTTTGATGTTTGGACTATTTTTGGGTTGGTGAAACACCATGTTGCGAGTTTTCACCTCATGCTAGATACATGTCAAAGTTATCAGATCGCGCTGAACTTAAACAAATGTATATTTTGTGTTCCTTTTGGGATTTTTCTTGGCCACATTATATGTAAGCAGGGGTTGATAGTGGACCCTATGAAGATTGTCATAATTGTGAATTCAAAACCTCCTAGGAACATGAAACAACCCCACACAACTTTGGGACATGCTGGGTACTACAAGAACTTCATCAAGGTGTATGCCTAGATAACCACACCGATGGGAAAATTGTTAAAGAAGGATGCGATGTTTTGCTGGGATGACAACTGTCAGTGAAATCTAGATATCTTCAAGGAGAAAATGGTGACAACACCTATTTTCGTGTTTCCAGACTGGAAAAAGGAGTTTCATGTGCATCTCTATGCCTCTTTCATTGCACTACTAGTTATATTAACACAAGTAGGAGAGTGAACGATTGATCACCTAATGGATTTTGCAAGTAGGAAATTATCCAAACTGAGAAGAATTACTCCACTATAGAGAGTGAAGGGTTGGGGATGGTCTACGTGTTGTAGAAGTTTCTACATTACTTGTTGGGTAGACACTTTAAAATGTATATTGATCACTCCATGCTAAAGTACCTAGTCAATAAGCTTGTGTTGGAGGGGAATATCTGCCGATGGTTTTTATTGTTCCAAGAGTATGACTTTGAAGTGATTGTGAAGCTTGGAAGGCTAAACGTAGTCCTAGACCATTTATCAAGGATTAAAATAGGGGTGGAACAAACTAGTTTGGAGGAAGGACTGTCAACTGCACAACTCTTTGTGATGTGCATCGAGGTGATCATTTTTCTAATATTATTTAGTTCTTGATGACGGTAACAGTCCCGAAAGGTTATTCCACTCAACAAAAGAAGGAGTTAGTAGATCGCACTGCAATTTTTTTAGTAATTTCGGGTCATTTATATAAAATGGATTTGGATGAGATATTGCATAGGTATGTTCCAGAGTTTGAATGTTCTAGTATCCTAGCTGAAGCTCATGGAGTGGTAGGAGGTCACTATGCAGGGAAGGTGACCGCACAAAAGATTTTGCACATTGGGTTATGGTGGCCAACATTACACAAGTATTCTAAGGGATACTAGAAGACATGTGATGCTTGCCAAAGGACAAGGAAACCTTCACGAAGGGATGAATTTCCTTTAAATCCCTAAGTTTCTTTCCAGGCATTTGAGAAATGGGCCATTAGTTTTATAGGTCCCATACAACCAATGGGCCATTAGTTTTATAGGTCCCATACAACCACAAGGAAAGAAGACGTATGCACAATATATCATTACTAAAACTAAGTATTTAACCAGGTGGGCGGAAGTGCAGCTACTGAAGGATTGTGTGGCCACTACTGCAAAGTTTCTATTTGGGCACGTCTTAACAATGTTTGGATGCCCAAAGTTATTAATAAGTGATATGGGTACACATTTTTTGAATGAAATGGTCAGCGTGATGCTTGAAGAATTCTAGGTGTATCATCAGAAGAGCAGGCCCTATTGTTGGCTTCGGGGGTCCTAACTGAGGTTCAGAGTTAGTTGCACCAACCAACAAATCCCTACACTACTGGCCCTTTTAGCACCAACTCGCGTGGCACAAGTTGCAGTCTCACCCAAAGCAGTATGGGGGGATGAAAGAACCAAGTTTCTGCATCAAGAGACAAGTGTGATGTCTTTTAGCTCCTCAGATCTACCTTCGTGTAGATCGGAAAGCCCTTAGGGCTCGAAACTACAACTCTATTAAAACAACCTTCAAACCTTCATGAAGGTCAACTATCAGCCTTTATGGACCTTTAACGGTTGATTTATCCACTTACACGCATTAGAGAACAATCATAGATTAGTGTTCATGCAAATCTCTTTAATTTATTTAGTAAACATAAGAGAACTCATCACATTCTTCGTGAAAGTACTTAACATGCATTACATACATATATTAAGAGTTATTCAAGTGAATCACACATCATTAGATTAATATTTCATTAACACATTATTCATCAGCAGAATATATCGTAAACAAAGGTAAACAAAGATAAACAGATATACACTAGAATTCTTCAGTAATCTACTTTATTGATCTTCATTTCAGGTACCTTGTGCACTCAGCTATAAGGCTCCATGCACTCAGCTGCAGACTCTACCTAGACCTTTGTGCACTCAATTGCAAAGCTTTTCTTCTTCTATTTGATCCACTTCTTTGTGCTAACACTTCTCTTCTATTGACTCATTACATCCATTATCTCTTCGATATCTTCATTAGACTCTCTAAGAAACACTTATTTATACAATCCCATGGTTCATGGACCATGGGAAGATCTCAAAGCCAACTCAACCTTTACATAAACAAGGGGCCAAAACCTCTTTGAATCTTAATGATATACGTGTTCTGCATCCATAAATCATAGAGATTTTACATTTCTTACAAAAAATACATCAAAACTTGGGTTATTTTAAACCCAAAACTGACCCAAGGGACCCCATCCCAATAGGGCCCCAACACAAAGATCGTGAATCACCCTCAAGTCACTCAGTTGGTGTGATGATCTCATGAAAATCCCCTAGCTCCACCTCAACTACTACAACCTTGGTAGCACTTTGTGTGGCTTCCTTCTTGACCTCTTCAACTAACTTTTCTATAGTTGGGCCTTCTTTGGCCAACCTCATTTTCTGCTGCATCTATTGCAAGCCCTTTAGCTTACCCTGAATGATTGTCATGATCTGATAAGCTTCTTCCAACCATGGCTACAACTTGGCCTTTAGCATGACCTCCTTATTTTGTGCCACCTCTACCTGCACTAGGAGCTCCTTCCCCTCCTATAATTTTTCAAGGTACGGCGCTGGTGCGATGGAGTGAACAGTTGCCCTAACTTCATCATACTGCCACTGTAGCTCCCTGATCTCAGTATTCAGTGAATGAAGGTTTGGATCCTCCTTTAGATTTGTTACCGACTCCATAGCTTTCTTAAATAATGTTGTGCAGTCTACAACTATGGCATTGCGAATGGCAATTCCTTCTTTGATCGTGGCTCCGCGCTGCTCCCGGACCTCGGGTGGAGTCATGAGCTGCAGCTTCAATTATAGCTCAATGATCTTCATATTGAGTTCAAATTGAACTTGGTCAACCTCAGCTTTGGCTTTACACACACCATCATCTAATTTTCTAATCTTTGCTTGTGGTTGCACATCCTCAGGGATATGAAGCTCAAGCACCTTCCTGCATGTCTCCACAACTGCTGATTCCAGTTGTGCATTGTGTGCCTAGAGCATCTCCTTCTCCTACAGAACCTGCATCTTTTCAATGAAGAACTACTGATTATTAACTTTGATTTTACTAATAGCACTAAGAACTCATTATTCCTTGATGTGAAGCTCTTCCACGAATCCCTATAGTAATGCATGCAATAAGTCCAGTGATATCACGACAAGATTTAGGCGCATATTTGGGACTTTGTCAAGGTGGGTGTGATGTTCCTTGGTGTCGGCATTTATTCAACCTAGAGGCAAGGGGAAGACTCATACATCATGCAACCATGGAACCATCTCTGTGCTTGTACTTTGACCCCATGTCAAACTGCCTTGTGCACCACTCACTTTCTCGACATCTGTTTGGATCTTAGTTGCTTGGAGTTACAACTCTCAAGGATCCTTCTAAACTCCTCCCAATGTTTGCAAGTACTATTGTTCCAACTACTACAATACTTTTTTTGTGGTGTCCCTGACTTTATCACCGATTTCATCTAGATCAGTTTTTGTGAGCACCATGGGATCAATCTGTGTTTCTTGAGCTTTCTGCTTCTTCCACAATCCACCTTGCTACTCGAATTCATGCCATTTCAGAATGATGGGGGTGCGATGCCCTTCCTCACCTCTGCCACCTTGTCCTATAATCTCTTATGTTTTTCTTTATGGTGAAAGTGACTTGTCACCTTTATGGGTCTCATGCTACTCTTGGTTTACCTTCTCCTTGGTAGCACATTCCTTTTCAACCCGAGCCTTCTCTACAACATCCTTTATTTCTTGCACAAACTTCTTAGATACCTCCTTCCTTTTCATCGCGATAGCACTCTCTGCACCATGTTTGGCCAAACGGCTAGATCTGAAGTTGCATGCCACTTAGCTGACCATTGCTCCACTACCTCCTACACATTGGTCTCCATCACCAAATATGGAAAGTCATGACACTTCTGTGCTGGATCCTTCTACGCTTGGATATACACCCTATGAAAGTTAGCCTTGAATGTGGCATAGGCTAATAGTTGCATGTAAAAGGTTGAGGACAACCTCAGACGCTGGTTAATTGCCATGCGGAGACTTGATTCCATCAGGACCCAAAATATTTTTGTCTTTGTGATCTATGTAGGGTCCTTTGTAGCCCCTAAGGAGGAAACTAGTAATCCTTTTTTAAGTGGATGAAACAGGCTATCCTCCAGCAGTTCCCATGCCACCAATACAATAGACAATGGTAACCAAGTGTAATGAAATGGTTTGGTTTCATCCTAGGCCTCATGGAAATTCGTGAGGAAATCTTGGAACAGGTACCTGGACCAGTTGAATAGCATGCCCTTCACACACTATGAAGCTAGGGATACTATGGGTGCCAGAACTTCATCCATGTGGCACTTTGTCATCACCTTCCTTGCAAATATCTATGCAGCCAATTGAACTTCAGGGTCTGAGATAGATAAAATTGAGTAACCGCATGATTGATTTACAAGTGCGTAAGCTTTCTTCATGCACTCTAAAAGCTTCTTCTCCCTCGTCTTTCCGCCAAACTCCTTGGATGGGTTCAGACCTTCATATAGTAGGTGTGTAATTCTGTGAATGAGAATATATATGATGGGTGTAGGCCCTCCTAGCCATAAACACCCATCGTGCACTAAAGTGAGCAACTTTCATATGAAAACTATGTTAATGAGGGTGTGGTGGTAATGTGGCACCCATAGCAAGTTGAGCAATCCTAATTTCTCGACACGGCAGACCCATTCCTTCTTTTCCTGCACTGTAACACTTGTTTCTTCATAATACAGTCTCTTCATGTATTTATCTGTCACTAAGTGTGCAAAGTAGGCATGATAGGCAAGGTCCCAATCGTCCATCTTCAAAAGTGGGACTTGCGTGAGCCGCAGACCTTAAAATGGCACCTTCTCAGGTAGCATGGGCATGGAGATGGTGAATTTCTTTGAGTTTGGGTCTTTAGTAATCTTCACCTTTCCCTTTCTGGAAGGGATATTTAGAGGGAACTTTATTATAGGTTGTATGCCTTCAACGTCGATATCCTCCGTTCCTTGGCCTTCTTCCACCTCCAAGTCTACTACCTTCTGCTTATCCCTCACTGGCGGCTTATATTTCTTTTGGGATGGTGTCACGGTATGCTTCCTTGGAGAAGCATGTATCTACACATACTTTTTCTACTTTTCTTTTGCTGCAGGTTGGTTTTCTTGCACAACAAGTTGTTTTTCTTTCATCATGGATTGTTTTGGCCTTGGTGACCTCGGCATTGTGGGTACCATAGGAATAGCCTCAACACTAGATACTTCCAGGCCTGGGGTGTTGGATATAGTAGCTTCTGAACTCAAAGCTTCTACGGAATTGGTGGTAGTCATCCTCTCCATAAACAATTCATGGGCTTCATGAGAAATGTTTGTGTGTGTGAAGAATTCCTCCCAAAATGCTCAACTCATGAGTGATAGACAACAAATTTCAGCAAAAACTCTAAGGGCATAAAGTGTTATGCATTGGACCAACATGTGTAATTTATAGGGGGTTTTGAATTTGAATCTGACTATTCCCCCCAAATTCTGACAATTAATGTTGTTTTGGCAGCAGATCTTCAAATATTTTTGCCTTAAATGCTGCCAGCCCACTCCTCTTAACCATATTCTAGCTGTTAAGTAATGAACAATGACTCCAATGGTCACTTTTATGTTGTGTTGCATAGCACTTCCCTCCATAGTGCAACTTCTTGTGCATAGCTTCATAGGTTGTATCTTCATCATCTTCCATGCAGCCCGCCTACTGTGTTGTCCTCCAACCTTGGAAGTGTAGTTTATAGTTCCACGCTACCTTGCAACTGCCTAGAGCACTATGACTATCCTACCACCATATAGTCATTATGTAGGATCCCTTGTATACAGCTTCAATTGGCTCCCATTCAGTTGTCCTAGAAAAGGTTCTCCATTCAACTTCCTGAGCTAAAATCTGCCACCATCTGTAATTTCTTTGATAATATGTGGCCCTAGCCAATGCATCTGAAATTTCCCTGGAAGCTTAGTGAACTTATTATCGTATAACAAGACAAGATCATTTACCTTGAATGTGTGGAGCTTGATGTGGCGATCATGCGATGCTTTTTCACATTCCTTCTGTACTTGCTAATGGAATCCCACCAAGAACCGGTCCTCTTCAAGTTCCATTAGTTGTGTGAGCCATTCCTCCAAGGCTTCATGATCTACCATACATATGAGAGATGTTATGCGCAAAATAGGCAAAATATACTCCATTGGCATTACGACTTCTACCCCATAGACCAATCTGAACATTGTTTTTCCTGTCAGCTTCTTTCATGTAGTCCTATACATCCACAGTACTGCATGTACATGCATATCCCAATCATTTCACTATGCATTGTAGATCATTGTCGGTGCATTCTCCAAAATCTTGTTGAAGGCCTCAAAATTTCCATTGGCTTGTGGGGGATATGGTGTACTCTTCTGGTGATAGACTTGAAATTCTTTCATCATTGCGGTGATAATTTCATTTAGAAAGTGCGTACCTCAGTCACTTATTAACACTTTCAGGTAGCAAAATCTAGTCAAGACATACTCGAACAAAAATTTTATTTTTGTAGCCCCTATATAATCCTTAATTGGTTGTGCTGCTGCCCATCTAGTTAGATACCCCGTCATGGTGATGATATAGCATGCACTAGTTTTCTTCCCTGGAGGTTGAATTGGCCCAACGAAATCAATCACCCATTTTTCAAATGGCTACAATGATACTTGAGGTTGTAATGGCAATTGATCTCTTTGTGATGGTCTTCCCATCCTCTAACATGCATCGGATTCCTTATAATACACCTTGGAATCTTAGTGCAGAATTGGCCATGATAGGCCTACGTGCAAAATCTTCTACGCAGTTGCCTTTCCTGCATAATGTCCTGTAGCCCCTCCATGAGCTTTAGCGAGAATGCTATTTCTCTCAAAATCTAGCACATTTATTTGGAATATTTCCTCTGCATCCATCTTATATAGATGTCCAACAATAACTGAAAAATCTATCATGTGCACTACTAGTTCCTTCTTTTGTTGACTTGTATACGCTTTTATTGCCATCCCTGTAGTCAAAAAGAGAATAATATTAGGAAAGTGATTATCTGATATGCGCACCATGAAGATTTGTGCATGTGGAAACCCTTCCTCCAAATTATTGGGCTCCTCTCTTATTTCTATATGTGACAGATGGTTAGGTCCTACATTCAACCTCCCTTGCTTCACAATTACCTCAAATTCATACTCCTGGAATAATAGCAACCATCTACAGATCTCCCCCCCCCCAACAAAGGCTTATTAACCAGGTATTTCAAGGTAGAATGATCTGTGTACATCTTGAAATTCCCTCCTAACAGATAGTGCCTAAACTTATGGAACGCATATACCATGCCCAATCCTTCGCATCAGTCATTGAGTAATTCTTCTTAGCCTTTGATAACTTCCTACTCGCGAAGGGTATAGGATAGTCCATTTCTCCTTCACCAACTTGCATTAACACTGCACCCAATACAATGCAAGAGGCATCAACGTATACATCAAATTAATTCTACCAATCTAGAAATACTAATATCGGTGCGATTACCATCTTTTCTTTCAAAACATCTAAGTTGCACTGACATTCTTCATCCCAATAGAATGGTGCATCCTTCTTCAGTAGTTTCTCCATAGGCATGGTAATCTTAGCATATTATTTGATAAATTTCCTATAATATACCATATGTCCCAACATTGCATGCAATTGCCTTACATTCCTTGGGGCCTCCAGATTCACTATCACCACGATCTTTGCAGGGTCCACATCATCCCTTGCTTGCACGCCACGTGACCCAGCAAGATTCCAAAAGGGAACATAGCAGATGCATTTCTCCAAATCCAGTGGGGTTTGACATTTGCAACATGTATCCAACATCAGGCGCAGACTTCCTACATGGAACTTTACTAATCCAAACACTGTCTAGTCATCAAAGTATACTTCCAAGAACTTATGAATGAACTCCTTAAATGCTGCGATGACTAGGCGAGAAAATATCGTAGTCATATTAATCTGATGATATCTAGAGAACCCATCCATGAATGAGTAGGCCTCCTACCCTCCAACATTGTCTAATACTTCATTGGTAAATGATGTCAGGAAGGGATCATGGACACACACATCATTAAGCTTTTGGATATCTATGTAAATCCTTATCTCGCCCTTCTATTTCTTATCCCAAACCACCACTGAGCTCACCCAATCATATTCTTCCACTAGTTCTATGATGCCTGCTTCCAGCATCTTGTCCAACTCTAGGCGAAACTTTTCCTTGTACATAGGATTCAGGCAATATAGCCTCTATTTAACAGGGTTGACGTTTGGTTTCAGAGTGATTTAATAACACCCAAGTCTCCTACTATGTGCTTCAAATCCAAAAACTTGGTAGGGAATAGATCTTGATATTCATGGAGTAACTCAACAACTTTATCCATAGTAGCATCATCCCAATAATCGCCAATCTTTGCAAACTTTGGTTCTGCTTCAGTCCCAATGTTTACTTGCTTTTTCTTCAACAACGCGGTGATGTCCAGGTTGTATATTTGTGGGCCCATGACTTCGTGATGCTGTCTCACCTCTGGAATATTAATATTCCTTAGATCATCATCCTCCTCTTCAACGGTCACATCATAACATTCCAATGCATGGCACATTTAGATGCTCCAATCTAGTTGGACCCATTTCAGAGGTTCTTGCAATATTCTAAAGATAACTGCTTAATCTCTTGTTGGTCTTCATTGATGCTTGCGAAGTCATCTTCAAAATTGAAGGTTAATAAGAAACTTTCCCTCAATATATCCCACTCCTGTGTACCATGGCGAAGCTCCATTTCCAAATACCAGTTCATGGGAATTGTGTTAAAATAATTGAAAAATAAGTGTACCCACTCTGGTTGCGGCTCCGTTCCATAAGATTTATTCTATTTCACTAGATGATTGTGCGGATCATCCTTCCCACTATATTTCTCAGTCAATATAGTGTTAGGATGCACAAATCGTAACCTCATCATTCTTTTGTAATCCCTCCATCCATCAAAGTTATCCTTGTGCGTACCCCACCATCGTGTGGGCGTAGCATGCAATGCCAAATCTAATGCTTGAAAGTGGTGATGCTCAGGGAGTTCACACTCAAATGCATCCAAAAAATTATCCATGTTATTTAAACCATCATAATAATGTAATCTCCTTACCTCCGATGAAATGCAGCACAATGATTTAGTCATCTATTGTAGCATAGTCTAGATACTTCATGCAGCTGACTCTACCAATGTTCCAAATCTTCATCTGAGTCAGAGGTGTAGGAACTCTCTTAGTCCCATGTGATCCTCCCATCTAATGTTGGATTGATCTAGTCTTGATCTTGCGTTTTTATTTTGTAGATTTGATCCAGTTCATCCTCACTTTCTTCATAATCATGGACCAGTTCAGTGTAGCATGCTCCTTTTGTAGGGTCCAACGACACTACAACTCAAAGCGATCTTCTTTCAAATGACATTGTCCTCTTCTTCAAGTTGATGAAGCCATTCATGTCAATGGCCAAGTCAATTCCTAAGAGCGTGGGTTATGGATTACTGCCATCAACAATCTCTATCACCTAAAAGCTAGCCATCATGCTTTCACCTTCTATATCAACTGTTACTCCATATAATCATCCCATAGGGATGATGTTCTATTGGTTCACCATAATAAGCTGCATCGGAGACCACTTCAGCACAAGTCTCCCCATTATTTCCCATGTTTATTTTGGCAAAATGTTCACATCAGACCCCAGATCTAAGATCCTGGTCCATCTCATAATCTCCTATCTACACAGTGAGCATCACCTCGCGCCCTGTTTTTCCTTATGTTTGAAAATTTTTCTAACTACTTGGTGTCCATCAAGGTCATTCTCTTTGCTGGCACATATGTTTACTAAATCCTGTAGGACTTTCACAGCTTTGTTGTGGACAATAGTTTTATGTAGGGTTCCAAGAACATGGTGACCACATAGGTATAAATCTTTGCAGGCACACTGGTATCTTACATCTTGTCTAGACTTCCTGAGGTGGATGCCTTAGTGAAACTTTTCTTGGCCTCCATAAATGTTTCTTTTGCACACGCAAGATCAAAACCCACTTCCTTCTCTTGGCCTTTCCATACCCATCCCTTTTCTTCTAGTTGCTTTCCTTTATCATCGCCAGTTGTTATGCCACTCCTTAGCACTATATGCACACTCTGATCTTCATCATGGGGCTCAACCCTCGTAATTTGTAAGTTTTACATGGGTTTCTAAGGCCGCGCCTTCTTCTCCTACATCTTGGCTATTAGCACTGGGCATTCTTCTATAGTGTGGACAAACTGGCTGCAATATTGACTTGATGGTTGTGCTTGATTCTAACACTCCCGCGCATAGTGCCCTGGTGTTTTGCTGTTGTAACAGATAACCTGACCCTAGCCTTTACCAGGGCCTCCTCCTCCTCAGCCTCATCTTTGTCCCTAATATCCTCTGCATGTTCCTCTAGTGCCCTACTCTAGAGGACATGTTTCTGCTTGCATTCAGTGTGTAGGTGTTATTTCCATCATCATCTCATAGCTATGATAGTGGTGCTCATCATGGCCTACTAATTTACAGAAGTTACAAAACAACTGTTGAGGTGTTTGGATGAACTTTTGAATCAAATGATAGTTATCCGTCACATGTTTCCCAACAACTTAAAAAATAGCGCACCATAGAGTAGCCCCTACGTTTGGACTTTCTGGAGCTTCTGGTCTCAGGGGAATTGGTCCCTCCTATGATATAGTTCGTGAACATGGGACAATGGTCTTTATCATGGCCCTGTCTCTTACACTTCAAAAACCAAAATTCCACGCGCACCTGTTGTTCAGTCTCCTTATCTTTCTTTAAGCTATGTAATTCCAAGAATAGGCTTTAGACCTGAGAGTGAACCTGTTTTACCCCCAAGGTCACATCCTGAATCGGTGTTACATGTAACCTTATCGTGATTTCTAGGGCCTTTGCCTTTTTTCTATCTTTTTTTTTGATAGAGCAATCCTTATTTTAGGGAGAAGCGAAGCTATAAACCACTCGCGATGTTGACCATCTATGAGTTGCATGTTAGCTTCTCAAATCACACATTTTAACCTTTCATCTAATTCCCAAGGTGTGTCATCGACCCTCAGTGTGATTTCCTTAAATCCAACTATTGACTGTGAGTCAGAGTTAAGCTCATTAAAATCTTCATTTAAATCAACCTTAGTCTTTTCTAGCGTCACCAGATGATTATTAGAACAATACTTAATATAATAGGTTAGCACACGATCCTGCAAAGTGGTAACCCACTATGCCTTCTTTATATTATCATTAGTAATCTGCTATGTTTTCCATAGAACATTCGCAACGAACCAAAAATATTATGTATCTTCGTTCCTTGTGCCCTTCGAAATTGGCATCTTCATCATGTTTGACATGTTGAATGGTGGTGGTTGTAGTGGAGGTGTGGGTGAAGGTGTATGCAGTGGAGGTGGAGGTGGAGGCAGAGTGGATGGATGATGTGTCTGTGGAAAACCCTGTGTTATTAGCTAGACAACACTCCGTAGTTAAGCCTGTACCACTCCCTCGTCGTTGCTCGAAGGAGGCCTCATCAATGGGATATATTCAAGACCCGATCTCTCTGGATCTTTGAAGAGTTTTCTACTTCACGTAGCTCTGAACATTAAGGAAATGACATAACTTTTTTTTTTCACATAACAACATTTTAATCTGGGTATTCAAAGATCTTAAATACTTACCTCACAGTCCCCTAAAAAATTGCCGCTCCGCTTCGTTGTAGCTAACTAAGGTATCAATTGCAAATTTTGTAACAAATCCTCCTACAATTCAATTGAGCCAGTGAGCAACAACCTGCGTGATCTTGTCTTTAGAGGCTTCTAATCATTGCACTAATTCAGGACTCCACACTATAGGATTATCAAGCTTCCATATTCCTTGACTGTCTACCAACTTAGCTAGCCACTCGTATAATTCAATTGGGAAGGTGTAGAAGAAAATTTCATGTATCTCCATATACAAATACCTATCCAACCACTACTCCTTTGACAGGTGCAGATTCATATTTTCTTGCATTGTGAATTCATGAATTTTTCTATCCAGCCACTTTCAATTTCTTTCTTCATCTAGTTCTAGTGATGTGACATCACGTCTCCTTCAAGAAGATCTCAATCCCGACAATGGAAACATTTGTTGGCTTAGGGGGTCCTGAAACAAGCTTAGAGTTAGTTGCATCAACCAACAAATCCCTGCACTACTAGCCCTTTCAGCAACAACTGGCATGGCATAGGTTGCAGTATCACCCGAAGCAATATGGGGGGATACTGTCATGCAGAAAGAGTTATTTTTGTGGACAAAACTAACCTCCCTAGGAGTCTAAGACTCTCTAGTAACAAACAGAACAAGTAAGAGCAATCCTTCTCTAAATATACATCATCCTATGAGAAACCAAGTGTTTTTCAATCTTACCTTAGGTCCAACGCTTGTTGTAGCAGCCTAGCTTCGTTGATCCAGATGAGCTCCTCCTTCACTTTGAAGCCTGCATACACTAACAATCAAACGATTACATAACACCTGAATATTCCATAAAACAAAGCATATTCAACATATAGACCAAGGAGTATATGAAACAATTCATTAACAACAAATCATTGAGAATAATGGACTTACTTGTATTAAGGAAACAAAAAAGAAACCATTACAACCTGAGCCTTGGTGTTGTGCAAGTTCCTTCCAGGGTCTAGCAAAAGTTTTCCTCTACTTTGACAAGCTCACCCACTTACAATATTGCAACAAGAAAGGATGGTAATCTCTCCTCACAAGTTTACAATGGAAGTCCTAATTCCAGCAGCATCTACCCTTTGGAATGCTCAGCTTTCAACCTCCCCTCCTCTGGCCCAAGGCCTGTATTTATAGTGTTCTGGAGGAAGTTATTCAGGTCCAACATCAATGGGATACTCCCTCTTTTGGATGGGGTAGCTCCTCTCTTGATGGGATAAGTTCCTCTATCATAGGGATGCATGAACCATCTGGAGGCGCTCAATACACGTCAAAAACTCTTCTAAAAGGCTCTAGAAGTGACCACAAGTAACTTTTTTAAGATGAAACTTGCGCCTTTTGACCTTTACAGGGGTACGCACCCATCCTTTGGCTTACAAAGTGTACAAGTATGCAGGTACAATGAGTTTGGGATGCGTACACGCAGGCAAGGTAGAGAGAACCTGCGTACCCAAAGATAAACATGTTTTTAGTGACTTTCTCTCTTTTTTGAAGCTTGAAAGAGTAGAGGTATGAGGCTTGAAAAGGAGGATAATATGACTATTGATGGAGCCATATTAACTGCAGATAGTCATGTTGACAAATTTCAGTGTAACAGATTGCCCCCTAAAGTACGAAGCCTGTAATAGATAAGGGTGTTATATCATATAGGAAGGGTGAAGTACTTTATCATTTCGAGGTTCATCTTGTGGAGAGCCTGGTCAGAACCTGCAATTTTCAACACAAAAATACATATATAAGATCATATCATCGTTGAGGTAGGCATTCCCATACTCAGATCAAAAACTTTAACTAGGACTAACTATTCTGATACAGAAATGATTTCATAATACATCATAATTATAGACTCGTGTAGACACAGTATGGGCGCAGCCATCTGTTTATGATTGGTCTACAACATAATGAATACAAAACTCCTCGCAGCCTGGATGGGAAACTAGATCCAGGGTCCTCATCTCTACTTCCCGAATTGGTACGATTCTAGCCATGTGAATAAATGAGTCGATGTCGAACATGGTAGAAACCACTTGATTACCAGTCAATGATGTAAACTGTTAACAAGCGTGAGAGAGACAACCAGTAATTTCGATGGTTCTCAAAGTACCCAGCACAATCAATGAGAT
The DNA here is from genome assembly GCA_000404065.3 of Pinus taeda. Taxonomy (NCBI): domain Eukaryota; kingdom Viridiplantae; phylum Streptophyta; class Pinopsida; order Pinales; family Pinaceae; genus Pinus; species Pinus taeda. Next base: position 15,551 of record APFE030183255.1, on the reverse strand, counting down.
GTGAATGAATGAGTCGATGTCGAACATCTCATGGAATCCTTCGATCACAAGTCAATGATGAAACTGACGTCGAAGGCGAGAAACCTGCCATTGATGCATGTAGACTCCAAGGTACTGACGATTTCTAAGTCAACTCTCCAGATAATGTGCTGATGTCGATAGAAAGCGACCCGTC
>APFE030183244.1:0-21796 GCA_000404065.3 Pinus taeda | reverse complement strand
GAACATCAACAACAAGTCCTCCAACTCTTAAAGGATAACCTCGTGTTGGCACAAAATAGAATGAAACAACATGCAGATAAACATCGCAACAAAATAAGTTTTGATGTGGTGATTGGGTATTCCTACGACTACAACCATATAAGAAAATCTCCCTCAAGTAAGCTAAGAAGGATAATAAATTATCACCAAAGTATTATGGTCTGTATAATGTGTTGCAAAAGATTGGTACTATGGAATACAAATTGGAGCTTCCTGCAGCTTCTCGATTGCACCCAGTTTTCCATGTTTCATGTTTAAAGAAGGTTATAGGTGGCAAGCTCCTAGTTCAAACAATATTTCCAGAACTTGATGAGGAAGGAAAAATTATAATGGAACCGAAAGCAGTCACAGAAACAAGAACTCGACAGCTACAAAATCGATCAATTTCGGAGTATCTTATCAAGTGGAAGAACTTATCCGCTGAAGATTCCACATGGGAGGATGGGAATTTTATACAAAAGCATCCAGAACTACTCAAGCATTGAGGACAACACTTTTTTGAACGAGAGGGGCATGTTGGGTCCCTATAATACTAGTGATTACCCCATTACTATTGTAGTTGTACCCCTTATTAATATTGTTGTGCCCCTATTGTCCCCATATTGTTATTACTGGGCCCCATAGAATCCTTCTATTGTTATTTTTGTGGCTTTATATTATTATTGTTAGGTCGGCTAGATTATATTGTGACTTCTTAGACTCCTATATATAGAAAGGAGGTTTTGTCATTTGAATCATCCAAGAATTGTTCATTTATGTAATGTAAAGGAGGTTGCCCCCTCGAAGTGCTGAATTCTAAGGCATTGATCTATCTTTTCTATCTTTTCTTGAGCTGGTTTCATAACACTCTTACCCTATAATAATCTTTTTACTTGATGTTGAATGATTGCTACATCTTCTCCCACAATGTGGTGTTGTCCCCTTTTAGGCTCATGAACGAATGAAGGGTTGCATCCTTAAGAGTGGAAGTAAATAGTTTGAGATTTTTCTCATCAATTGTGTAGTCATAAGTCTTGCAAACTACAACAAACTCAAACATAAAAGTGGCAAGATCTTCAGTAATCAAACCATAGAAGTGTGGAAGGACAGATGGATTGATTCTTTTCATCTTGGCTTCTCCATATGTTTCTCTAATGGGGAACATGAACACTTCAAGTTGCCTATTTTCATCCATGGTATTGAAGGTCTTTCTCCCTCTACAAGATCCTCAGAGATCCTCGATTGTTCACCTAAAAGGGCCTCAATAGTCCCTATGGATGGGGTTGGAGGCTCACAATAAAAAAAATATGTTGACTGTTAGTGGAAGTGGGGCTTTTTAGTAGGAACTTTCTTGTTTTATTCCTAACTCTTCGAGGCATGAAAGAAAATATATTTTTCTATTTTTGGAATGAAAATGCTAATGCAATGCAAATTTTTCTTGTGAAAATTAAGAATTCCTAATGAAAATTTTGTTGTTTTTGCAAAAAGTGAAATGAAACAAAGAGTAGATCAACTAGGGAACAAGACAATACCTACTTTGACACCTCCTCGACAATGACACCAAAAAGTGATGGCCCTCAGTATTGCAGCAACAATGTTGCAACTCCCAAAGGGCTCAACTTTAATTATGAGCTCGGGTTCATACAAACTTAAGAGTGGTCGACACTATGTGTGCATTAAGCACTATCCTTTCCTCTTGCTGAATTTTATAGGGGTGGAAGTAATGAGATGAGATCTAGTTACACAAAGACCATTCTAATTGTTCTATGTTATAAGCAAAATCCAAAATTGAGGGAAATGAAAGATAATAAACAAACCTATGCTAACTGCAATGAAATGAGAATCATCTTAACCATGATGAAATGAAAGCATATATATTCTAATGCGCAAGGAAAACAAACTCACAATAGAATAAAGCTTGTAAATAGAAAACCATAATTATGCAAGAAAAAGAGAATTTCTACAACAAATGGGGTCAAAGAATCTACTTGGTGTCTTTGCTTCTACGTTTCATCTTCAAGGTTCTAAGGACATTGTACCACATAAAAGAAGGTGAATCATGAGTTGGATGCAAATTTGGATGAATTTTGGAAGTAAAATCCAAACTGCTATAAGAGTAGTAGCTTTGGTATAGGAGTCAATCCAATGTGAAGTAAAATGTGGTAAGGACAAGGTTGGAAAGAAAAAGGAGGCTAATGAAGTCTAAGAAATGATAAATAACTCATGTCCACATCATCAAGTCAGTGGTAGAAGGATTTATTAGGGAAATGTGTGGCTGTAGAGTCTCTGGTAGCTGCAAAAGCAAGGGAATGTGCAATCACAACAAAACAACAATGATGGAAAACAAATAAATATCAACAACTAAAATGAACTTAAATGCATAAATAAATGTGCTAACTATAATAATGTATTTACTACCCAAGATATCATCTAGTTCTAAAATGTTATATGAGGAAAGACTATTCATCAGAAGAAGGGAAAAAAAAAAAAAAACTAGTTAAGCCTGCATAAAACCAATACTCAGAAATAAATTGCAGAAGAAAAAGTGCTTAAGCAGATCAAACAACAACAATTGTTGTTTCACTCGTAGCTAGTACCAGGTTATAGTGCTAGGAGGAGTGAGTTAAAGTGCTCTATTTGATTGATGGTGGTCCAGTGAGCCCATTCATGCATGTAATTGTTTGGCACGAGCGATTGAAATAGTTGAACAAGAAATGGTGTCCTTGTCCAAGAGAATGAGGATTACTGGTCTCTGCATGAGAGCCATGATTCTTGTTTAGCAATGGATAGAGCGACTATTTCATCACGAAGGATTGAATCACAGGAATTGAAAAATTCTCACTATTTTGATGGCAATGAGAATTTGCGGAGAAAATGAATCGTCAACGTAAAATAAATCTATTCCTGAAAGAAGTGAGGAAACATCGAAATCATTTCTTTTTAATATTGAAAATGATGTTGCGTTGGGCAGAGGATGCGTGACATTATAAGCATTACAAGTTAATCTATGGTGAAATCGACGTGTTGCGAACCTTAGGCAGACATATATGTAGAAAACGTTACTAATGGAATATGCCAACAAACGTTATATGTTATAATGGATTCCAAGCCTCCAAGAACCTTAAACCTGAGAGAAATTATGTAGGACCTGAGAATGCTAGACAATAATATTATCTAATACAACCACGCTATAACAATTTGTGGACCTCTGTGGTATTAATTGACAGGTCTAGTGGTACTAGTCTGTACTACATAGTCAGAGCAATGGATTTGAATTCAAGGATTGTGATAGTTGTAGGACCTAAGACCTTCAGTTACTCATAGTGTTACATATTCTGCATTAATATATTACAATTAAGAAGATCTGAGAAATTATGCCAGTATACAGATGTTATGTCAGTATGCGTGACTTGAAGCGGAACAAGAGAAATGTGTTTTCTTTTGAGCCACAAAAATGTGGCAGACCTACGCATAACCATAAACAAGCACTGAGGGAAGTTGAAGGGATTATATCCACAAATTGTGAACTTGAAAAGGTTGGCAGGAGTAGCAATTCCCAGGTAGACCATAAAAAGGTTTTGTGAGAAGAAATAAACCTTACAAATTTCTGATAAAAGACAAATGTGAACGAAGTAGCCATTGCAAACAATTCCATGCTTTGAAGAATTTTTTTTTTAGCGAGAGCACCACACACTGTTATTACTATCGTTCAATAGATTCAAATTTGGGCAAGGTGACATTACCATGCTACTGTGGATTACTAATTCTTTAGTGGATTCTCAGGTGAAAAATTAGGTGAAGGTGCAGGTTCAGGGACTGTGTAAGAAAGGAAGTAATGGGCGAGTATCACTTTGTGTATAAGGATGTGGAGGGAACCATCACATAGTGGGATGATATCTAAAGGAAGATGGGCAATCCCTTGCCTAAGCTTTCCCCCTTTAAGCATCCAACTTGGACTCCAGATAGCAGCATCACCAACGGTCTTCCAAAAAAGTGTAAAGAATGGATGGACACCAAAAACAAACAAGATTTGGAGGATTTGGAAGGTGATCTAGATCTAGATAATGACCATTTTCTGGCTGAATGCAATATTTCTGAATATTCCAAATGTTGGACACCAGATGGAGATTCCTACTTATAAATTCCCTACACTCCTCATAGAAACAAAGAGAAAAGTCAACAAAAACTAAGTGTTTAAATTTGATTGAAAGATAGAATTTCTAATCACGATAATTACTTGTAATTGTTTATATATACTATTTTCCATTTAGTATTTACTTCATTCATTAGGTCATTAAGCAATTATACAAATAAAATGCACAAAAGACAAGGAAAAGCATAAATTAGGCAAGATAATTACTTTTAATTGTTTATATATACTATTTTCCATTTAGTATTCACTTCATTCATTAGGTCATTAAGCAATTATACAAATAAAATGCACAAAAGACAAGGAAAAGCATAAATTAGGCAAGAGGCCAGGGAAAAACCCACAAGGGGAAAACACATCGATTCTTTCCTTATAGGTTCTTCATCAACAAGATAAATCCACGTCAAACTAATGAATGATCCAAGTGCCAAGTCAACCCTCCAAACTCTACCAAATTTTGTTCTATCACGTGCCAAAAATCGCCTTCTACTTCACTCCATTACGTCTATCACAGGCTCGCATTACAAAGAGACTTGACATCACAGAGAGATCTATCATAGGCTCGCATCATTGAGAAACTTTGTATCACAAAGAGACTTCATATCATAGAGATATCTATCACAATCTCACATCACAAAGAGACTTCCCATCACATAGAGATTTGTCACAGGTTTGCATCATAGGGAGACTTTGCAACACAAAGAGATTTGTCACATATTTGTATTACAGAGAGGTTGGTGCCTTAAATAGCTCGCATACCATAGATGATTGGCATCTCAAATAGCTTGTATACCATAGAGAAGTGTGCCTCAAATGTCCAAATTACTTTTCTATAGGTGAAGTTTGCATTAGTTTCCAAAAGATGGAGAATAGATGCCAATATATAGTTGTTCATTCATGTGAAGGGACACATCCTTTTGGTAGATTGACTTGTCTTTCTGGAGGGTTGAGTTGGAAAATTGGAGGGACAAATTACACTTTCCAAAAAATCAAATTTTCTTCTTTTAAAAGGGTCATGAAGAACACACCCTTTTACAATTTTCTTCTGATATAAAGCATGAAGAACATGCTAGAAAATGATAATTTTTTTCTTCTTTTGTTTTTACATAAAATACATATTGATACAATGACAATTATGAAGACTGAACCTAGTTACAATCACAACACTCCCTCTCAACTAGGGAGGTATTCATAATGAATCATTGGGATATTCTCAAGTTGCATACTTTGATAATAAAGGATCCAAATTGATAAGCATCATTGATGATAACATAATCATAACCAACATTGTCAAAATACCAAGGCCTTAACAAGTAAGTTCTATCTCTCCACTAGATCATAGCACAATGCTGGGGGAATTCAATTAGACACCACTGCCTCTCGAGGCACATAATCCACCTAGGTTCACCAAGTATGTCCTCACAGGACCATTTCTTAATCCATTGTCACAATACTTGACACAAGAAAATGCCAGTCCTCTAGACCATTCTTATATCAGATCAATGTACTTGACTTAAGACTGTTAGTCCTGATCACCGTGCAAATCTCAAGAATGTTGGTCCTTAATACTTATCCGATCCACCATTCCCCCTATCCATGTTCATGTACTAGACTTGCAATTTTTAGTCATGGCCATAGCACATGACACATGGAGAACAAGATGTCCATCCTCACTCCCTCTAAAATAGGGAGGAGATATCCACAAGCCTAAGCTTATATAAAAAATACTCATCCTTTTCCTTAGAAAGGGACTTCATCAATACATCGAATACCTATTCGTCATTGGAGATATACCATAGCTTCATGGCTCCATTCTGCATCATGTCATGAATTATAATGTGCTTTGACCTTCTTGGTTCTCTGATAATCTTCATATAGCTTTGATTAATACAAAGTATCATAGTTGAATCCAACATGTCATCAAACATCTTATGCTGCCAAATTTCTTCACATCTAATTGTACAAACTGCCATATCTGCTACCTCCATAGTGCAACAAAATCATGGTTCATGTTCTTCCAAGAAACCGTACCAAATCCCGACCATCAGTCGTATCTCTACTCATCATTAGCATTTCCAACCTAATCAATATATCCTTATGGAGGAGATCACAAGCTTCTCTTAGTTTCTGTCAAACCTCAAGTAGTAATGTATCCATCCAAAATATGTCAGATTCTACTTTTAGCTTCTTCTTTCCAGCCAAGGTAAGTGAACTTCTACCCTTTTATCGCGAGAGGCTTCTTAGTCTTGCTTTCATGCTACCATCTAATGCTAAGTGTTGAATTGTTTGATGCATACTTCAAATTGTTTTCTCCTTCTACATTTATGTCTTCTATGATTAAGGAAATTCTTTGTGATTTTCTACATTCTTTCAATTCTTTCATCTATTGTTAAAGCTTAGGTAGCTCTTATCATTGACCCTCAAACTTTATTAGGAGGCTATGAAAGAGAAAAGTTCATTGAGAAAAGGTCATAGAAAAACGACTATTAGTAGTAATAGTAGTAATCCAAGAAAGGATATGTAGAGTATTTATCTTTTTGATGAAAGTCACTTCCCCCTTAATCTTAGACCTTTTCACCAACCTTATCCTCATATCAGCATGATGTCATTTCTGTTACTTTCAAGAGATAGGCTTCTTCTTGTTAGTGGAAACAATCAGTCCTAGGGTTTTCCCCTAGGTTTTTCTAATTCAAACCTTTGCTAAGGTTTACAAATTCTAGATGCTTCAATATCCAAAGTCTATAATACTTGCTATCTTTCAAATTTGCATTTTCTACAAGTATACTAATGTGTTAGCTACAAACCCTATAAATATTGACATACCTTCTATTTATGAGATGAAGTATAATGATGTTTTTGTTAATGAATATCTAACCTACAAAATTTAGTCTTCATGTACAAGTAAAGATTGATTATGTCTTTGTTCTTAAGAGAGGGGACACGACCTTTTACACAATATGTCTATATGTCGACATATTTCAAAGGAGCATAACATCATTAGTTTAATCTTCATGTTATAACCTAGTAGACTTAGCAATCCATGCAATATGATTGCCATAGATTATTGGTTGTAAGAGAACTTTGAAATGGACTTACAATCTATAGGAATAGAATATTATATGTAGCTCTTTAAACTTACATGTTCAACCCTTCAGTCCTCCAAACTTCGGCCATATTACAAGCCTACGATAACCTCATCATGTAACATCATTATTCATGGCCCAATAGACCCACCATATCTTTGTTGCTCCCTAGGCTACACTTGCCTTCAATCCGCAACCATATAGGCCTCTTGGTCCTTCTATAGCAATCAACCATGACTCTCGATCCTTCTTCTACAACATAGATATCATGACCCTTTTTATGATATATAATAGAGGTATAATTAGGCTTATTCTATACATTTTCTTTAACAAGAATAAGGTTTCCAAACGATAGAATAGTCTCCTCATAAATTTAGCTACTTCAACACTTGGATTGGTCCTCCATAAGCTCAGCTAGAACACAGAACATAGAAGAGAAATTAGATCTCCCTTCTACCTGCTTCTAAAATATATTCGTATACCCATAGTTATCCTTTGCGACCACTACAAAATGACAACAACTAATTATGGACTTGTTTCAAACTTTTCACTATTGTAAATCACTCAATTCAAACTTATGCTTTGGCTTCACATAAGAATCATACTTGGAATTCTGGACTACAATTCAAACTGTGATAATAAGAATTTTGTAATTGAAATTCGGCTCTGAGCTTGGTCCCTTTTGTATCATCATGTAGCTTCATACTTCATATAGGAGAAGTCTCGGATAGCCTTAGTCTTGAATCTAGAGGCTCATCATTTGAATGTCATTTAGGTCTTGAATAGCTTTGATTTTACGATATATATTTGTCATAGAATGTGATAGTGTTAAACCTTGCAGAGGAGCTTGGATATTTAGACTATTTAATACTTGACATCGTAGAATAATGTCACAAATTTTGACCTTAATCGCTTCTGTAGCAGATTCTAGTCTTGAACTTGATACCTTCCATCACAAAGACATGTGAATTCCTTGCAAAACCTTGTTGTTTATACGAAGACTCGGAATTGATTATAGAAATGATTCATGTTTTAGTTTTGGATTCATTAAGGAGTTTGGATCATGCTTGCCTTCAATTCCTTCTAGTTTAGATCAAAGATATCCCTTCTTTTACCAAAAACTCGGATCAAAGACATAATTCTTACAAAAAATCATTTTCTTCGCAAAGTTAAAATTTATGAGACAAACCTCAATCTCTACTTCATAAGTTTGGGCTTGATTTTCAATTGATGCTCGAGTGAGAGGTGGAGAGGGTCTTTTTGTCCATGAGTTTTGCCTTGTTATTTTTCTATAGACTTCTATTTGATCTTCCTAACTCTAATACCATGTTGAAATTCGATTGAAAGATAGAATTTCTAATAATGATAATTAGTTGTGATTATTATATATATATATATATATTATATATATATATATATATATTATATATAGATAGATAGATAGATATGATTTTCTATTTAGCATTTACTTCATTCATAAGGTCATCAAGCAATTATACAAATACAATGCACAAAAGACAAGGAACACTAGAAATTAGGCCAAAGGCGAGGGCAAAACCCACAATGGGAAAACCCACCAATCCTTTCCTTATAAGTTCTTCATCAACAAGAGAAATCTAAGTCAAACTAACGAGTGATCCAAGTGCCAAGTCAACCCTCCAAACTTTGCCATGTTTTGTTCTATCACGTTCCAGAAATCTCCTCCTGCTTCACACCATTACATCTATCACAGGGTAACATTACAAAGAGACTTCACATCACAAAGAGATTTGTCATAGGCTTGCATCATAGAGAGACTTCATATCATAGAGAGATTTGTCACAAGATCACATCATAGAGAAACTTCACATCACTGAGAGATCTGTCATAGGTTTTCATTACAGAGAGACTAGTGCCTTAAATAGCTTTAATACCATAGAATATTGGTGCCTCAAATAGTTCATATACCATAGAGAAATGTGCCTCAAATGTATGAATTACTCTTCCACAGATGAAGTCCAAATTAGTTTACAACATATGAAGAATATATGTCAATATATAGTTGTTCGTTCATGTGAAGAGACAAGTCTGGCAAACCAACTTGTCTTTCTAGAGGATCAACTTGGCAAGTTGGACATTTTCCACATTTTGAATTTTCTTATTTTACAAGGGTCACAAAGAACATTCCATTTTACATTTTTCTTTTGAAAAAAATAAAGCATGAAGAACATGTTAGAAAATAATATTTTTTTTCTTCTTTTGTTTTTATATAAAATACATATTAATGCAATGAAAATTATGAAGACCAAACCTAGTTACAATTCCAACGAGAATTATCATTTCAAGAACATTATTGATGAAGTTTCTAACACACATAGTACATTTCTTTCACTTTCCCCACTATTCGTGAATTAAATGAAAGCCACTAGTCAACTATTTAAATCCATAACACAACAGATCATTGGCCAAAAAAGGGCACAACTCAAGAGATATTCTCAAAACTTTCTATGCTCTTCTATCAAGTTTCTGCTATTTACAAGTGTTTTAATTCGCTTTATATTGCAATTTGCAAAGAAGTTTCCATTAGGGCTTGCCTAAGGTCTCTGTTTTTATTTATTTATTTTATTTTATGATTGTCTTCTCCATAATGGTAGCAGTAGGAAAAGGATAGTGGATGGAAATTACCCCTTGCCAGAAGGAATACATGGTGAAATGATGGCCTTCACTTTGTTTTTCTTACAGTCTCCGACTTCCAAGCGATGGGTGACAATCAAATGTTTTTGTAGATAGAATGTTGAATAATTTTGTACGTTTGGGAAAATATTATTATGGATGCAAATCCTAGAGTTTTTATGGGAATTGATATGTGATTTGGACGATCCACCTATTACTTCCATTCCTAAAATTAATTTTTACGATATTTTTAAATCTTCACATTAGCTAAAGGAAATATATCTACAATGTGAAAGATTAGAGGCTAAGATTGCTTCAACTAGAAGTGAGTTAGAAGAAAAGAACAAATTGTATGAGAAGCTAGAAGAAGAGGCTATCTCCATGAAGATAAATCTGAAAAGAAAGGTAGCTCAAAGGCAACCACAAAAATAGATACATCAACATCAAAAAGACTTGTAGGAGAAGCTAGAAGCAACATAACCAAAAATAAAGGAAACCAATAGAATTGATATGAAAAGAATGAGATGAAGAAAATGCCCTTTGCAAGAAGGCCATTTACTCCCAAAAATGAGTTGATTAAATTTGGAAAGTCCCAAAAGAGATTCTTTGTTCCTTTGAAAAATGCCCAAGTGTTTTTCTTACCAGGAACTTGGGCATGTAGCAGTAGAATGTAAGAGAAATAAATTAAGTCTAATCAACATAAAGTGCAGAAAACAAGAGGATATCGTCAAGCAATAAAATAGAGAAGGCAGTAGATTACCATGTACACAAATTATTTCTATGGCTATTGTTACTTATGCAATGGTTTTGGACATAAGTTGTTGCCAATGAAAACTATATGCAAAGAAGAACTTGAGCATAAGAGGACACAAACCATTTCATCCATTTCTTGGCCAAAAAATGTGTTATAGATGTAACAATCTTGGCCACATAGCCAAAGACTACAAGCTACCCTATATTCTAAAGAAGTTTAGATAGAAGATGGATGTCGCTCAAACTAGACCAAACAATGAGTCAAATGGAAATGCAGACAACAGAAGGAAACTCACTAAAGTATGAAAGAGGAAGAAAGAACAACCAATGACTTCAATGAATGAAGTCAGCTTGGCCTCAGGGAGAGCTACTCAAGGAAATGAAAGCATCCATCCAGTCAATGAAAAAGAAACAACATTTCAGGGGGAGAGCAGCCCCAAACAATATCTTGATGATATATTACATAAGTTGGAGTCTCTGCAATAAGACTTTAAAGGAAAAAGATGACCATGATCAATTGAAATACCAAAAGGAAATGTGTTTGAAGGACCTTATTAAGAAGCATTCATAGTTCATCAGCCACTGTATATCTCTTTCGACTGAGAAGACTATAGAAACGGAGAAGGAAAGATGTTGTGAAACTTGAAGAAAGAAAAAATATATAAAACAATATGTATGCCTATGTACTGTGACATTATTTCTAAGTGATACAAATAATAAAGATAGCGCAATAAAGACTTGAGGTTTTTATTCCGAATTAGAAAGGAATCAAATACTAATGCAAAATGAGAGTTCTTTTATGATTAGTGTAGCTACAACCATAAGGATAAATGACACTGAATGAGACAGAGCCACCTATATTGATCATAGGGGGAGCCTAGCCTATAACACATACAACTCTGACTCAACCAACCAAAAATCTAATGAATAACAACTGCCACATCAAGCCACTCTGACTCAACCAAACGAAAATCTAATGAATAACAACTGTCACATCAAGCAAGAAGTAGACTAGTGCTTTTGGGTGCAACCGTGACTAGCCTGATAAAGAAAGTAAGAAATGAAACCCAAAATTGGTATGCTCCAAGGATAAGTAAGAAATGAAACCCAAAATTGGTATGCTCCAAGGATATATCACAGGGAAAGCAAGAATATAGCCCTTAAACGAGCTTAAGCTTGTTGTTTGATAGTCCAATAATCGACTCTATTAGGGATGTTGTTAGAAAACAATCCAACCCTTGAAATATAATATATACTTGTCTGGATTATGATGGTTTCCAATCTAAGATAGGAACCTGTTGAAAGAGAATCTAAGGTTGTTAATGATACAAAACTTCCAGGCACCATATCTTATGAATCTGTTGAATGTACCTATCTTCGGTGTGGGAAAAGCCTTCCTGATTTATGGAAAAGGTTGCCTGCCATATAAATTGCGGATATAAGCAGATTGGACTGGGATTTCACCTTGGGAAGCGCAAGGGGAATCAGTCGTTATGGAGTGCTACATGTGACTGTTCCAGGCCTAGTCACAAGGCAAGAAAAAACAAGGGCAGGGATAAGAGCATAAGTAGATATGACAACAACAATTATTGTTTCACTCGCAACTAGTGCCAGGAGAAGGAATAAGTTAAAGTGCTCTATTTGATCGATGTGGTCCAGTGAGCCAATTCATGCATGAGATTATTTGGCACAAGCTATTGTAATCGGTGAGCACAAAATGGTATCCTTGTCTAAGGGAATGAGGATTATTGGTTTCTACATAAGAGCCATGATTCTTGTTTAGCAATGGACAAAGCGACTATTTTCATCACGGAGGATTGAGTCATACGATTTGAAAACTTATAATTATTTTGATGGTAATGAGAATCTGCGGGAGAAAATGAATCATCAATGTAAAACAAATTCATTCCTGTAAGAAGTTAGAAGCGACAATGAAATCCATTTTTTTTTTTTTAATATTGAAAATGATGTTGCATTAGGCAGAGGATGCGTGACAGTATAAGCGTTACAAGTTAATCTGTGGTGAAATCGACATGAGGCAGACATATATGAAACAAACATTACTAATGGAATATGCAAGTGGGTATTATATGTTATAATGGATGCCAGACCTCAGAGAATCTCAGACTTGAGAGCAATTATGTAGGACCTGAAAATGTCATACAAGAACATTATCTAATACAACCACACTACAGTAATATGTGGACCTATGTGGTATTAATTGGCAGGCCCCGTCGTATTAGTCTCTTCTGCATAATCAAAGCAACGTATTCAAAGTCAAGGATCGTGGCAGTGTTAGGACCTGAGATCCTTCAGTTACTGATCACGTTACATATTTTGCATTAATATGTTACAGTGAAGCGGACCTAAGAAATTGTGCCAGTATGCATGACCTTAAGCAACAAAAAAGTGGCAAAGCTTCACAGAACCATGAGCAAACAATGAGGGAACCCAAAGGGAATATATCTAAAAATTGTGAAGTTGGCAGAAATGCCCACGTAAACCATAATTTTTTTTGTGAGAAGACACAGACCATGCAAATGTCTAATAAAAGATAGATGTGAACGAAGTAGTCATTGCAAACAACGCCATGCTCTGAAGATTTTTTTTAGGGAGAGTGCCACACACTGTTATTACTATTGTTCAATAGATTCGCATTTGGGCAAGGCGACATTATTATGTTTGTGTGGAGTACTGATTCCTTAGTGGCTTCTCAGGTGAAAGATCGGGTGAGGGTGCAGGTTCGGGATTGTGTAAGGAAGCAACGAATGGGTGACTACCACTTTGTGTATAAGGGTGTGGAGGGCACCAACACATATTGGGATGATATCCATAGAAAGCTAGGCAATCTCCCGCCTAAACCTGCCTCCTTTAAGCCTCCAACTTGGACTCTAGATAGCAGCAATACCAACAATCACCCAGACAAGAGTAAAGAATGGATGGACACCAAGAACGAACAGGAGATGGAGCATTTGGAAGATGATCCAGATCTAGATGATGACAATTTTCTTGCTGAATTAAGTATTGCTAAATATTCCAAATGTTCGACACTAGATGGAGATGCCTACTTATCAATGCCCTACACACCTCGTAGAAGCAAAGAGAAATGTCAGCAAAAACACCCACAAAATTAACAATTCAATAACATTATTGGTGAAGTTTCCAAGGCCCATGGCACGTTTCTTTCACTTTCTCCACTGTTCATGAATTAAATAAAAGATATTGGTCAACTATTTAAATCCATAGCACAATGGATCACTGGCCATGAAACAACACAGCTCAAGAGATCTTCTCAGATTTTTTTGTGCTCTTGTATCATGTTTCTGCTATTTAAAAGCGTTTTAAGTGGCTATGTATTGCAGTTTGCAAAGAAGTTGTGATTAGGGTTTCGCTAAGATTAGTGTTTTTTTTCAATTTTAGGATTGTCTTCTCGAAAAAGACTTTGGTAACGGGGATTCTAAAAATGGTAGCAATAAGAAAAGGGTAGTGGATGGAAATTGCTCCTTTCCAGAAGGAATATGTTGTGAAACGATGACTTTCACTCTGCTTTTCTTGTCCCAAGTTATAGGTGATAATCAAATATTTTCGTTTCTTGCGGTCTCTGACTTCCAAGCGATGAGTGATAATCAAATATTTTCGTAGACAGAATGTTGAATAATTTTGTACGTTTGGGAAAACATCATTGTGGATTCAAAGTCGAGAGTTGTTATGGGAATCAATACGTGATTTGGACGAACTACCTGTTACTTGCATTCCTAAAATTTATTTAGGATATTTTTAAATTTGCACATTGTTGGGTTTCTCTAATATTGTTTGAATGTATATTATGGAATGGGAAAATGGGAAATGCATGAGTGTGCACTAGAAGTATGAGGATGAGGAGTGTAGCGTTCAAAGAGAAGTTGGTCTTGAATCCCCAACTTTTGAGAATGTAAAATATTTGATTGATGGTATGGAAAAATTGTTTTTAGAGAGATCTTTAATGAATTTGATTTTATTTAAATGCTTATATATCAAAGGAATTCTCATGTGCTCAAAGGAATGACTTTGGAGTTATTGCTTGTATCATGGGATTAGAAGCAATCCCAGTACCATACTCAATTGTGATGTTAAGTTGATGAGGTAAGTGTGCATGAGATGAAACCTAAAACAAATATAACTCTTGCTTTTTGTAAACACTGAAGCTTGTGATCTTCTTGCTAATTTTCACCACACACCCTTGCCATTGATGTTGAAGGGGGAGGTAAGTAGAGGTAAGGAAGATGATTCTCATGAGAAACAGGGAGGAGCACAATGTTTTCATCAATGCCAAATGAGGAGAATGTTGGCATTGTTGTCATTGATGGAAAAGGAGCAACAAGATATGCTTGATATGTTTGTGTTATGGCTTGATTTTTATGCTTGCAGAGCAACAAGAAATTGTTGACGTTGAAGCAAACCAAATATGTTGCTTCTGGCCTAGATGTTGATTGGCTAATGATGATAGATTCACAAAGATACATGAAAAAATTGTGATGCAAGGCAATGGAAAATGTTATGTTACAGATGTTGCAGAGATCAGCGTTGAAGGTAAGTGAATGCTTGTTAGCAAACATGATGTTATTTATTATAGGTATGATGCATAAGTTGATGTTGTATGTTCCAGAGGTCATAGTTGAAGAAGTGGTTGCATTGTCCATGTGACAGTTGAAGGTTTCATGTTCAAACATTGTAATTCTTGTTCACTCAGTTTAGTTCATGTTCAAATTTTCATTGATATTAAGCTCAGCTATAGAGGTATGGCCTTGGAGATGCTTTCTGATTGGAGTATTTGTTTGAGATGTTGTGATCATAACAAAGGTGTTGTGATGCAAGAGGATGCAAGTTAATGCTTTGTCTTTAGCAATAATTAAAGTTGAGTTATGTTAATGAATGCTATTTTATTATTTTGAAGTTCACTTTATGTATTTTTAATATTCAAAAGTTGAAAGAGTTTGGAAACGAAGAGACAATCTTGGAATGAAAAGAGGAAAACTTTTCATTTCATGTTCATGCATGGAATACTAATATCCAATAGTCGATATTTCTAAAAATATATGATTTTGGAAGGTTGAAAAGTTAATGTGTGTGAGAGAAATGAAAGAGTTGTTGTAAATTATGTCGTACAAGGAGAAAGAATAAGATAAGCTAATGTGAAGCATAATAGAGGAAGAAGAGGCAAAGACAAAGATGGAGGTACGCATAGCTAAAGACCAAGTAAACTAACACATTATATTTTTATGTATTAGGGTATTATAGTCTCCTTTCAAGTTGTAGCTTGAAAAAGAATAGGTTGAAGCCTGTTGAAGTAGGAGGCTCTTATGCGTTGTAGCTTGCAAAAATTTTATGCGAGTGGGAGTTAGAGCTTCCCAACAAGTTGTAGCTTGTAGAATAACATAGATGTTGGAGCCTCCAAAAATTTAATGTAATAGAGAAAGTAGGAGATTTCCTTTGCATCACAATAATAAAAAATTTGTGTTTTTTTCCTTATATGGGTTTCCACTTATATCTGATGTCCATATTTTTTTATTTTATGTGTTGATTTTATGATGTCATGAAATATCGTTTATGTGTTAAAATATTCTTTGTATATGGAATAATTTTGCTCATTTCATAAGTTCATATAAATATTTAAAGGAAAAGTAAATAGAAAATTTGTTATCCATGAATGTACTAAACTGATTCAACCCCCCTCTCATTTTAGTCAAGTTTCCAACAAAAAATAAGATACATATCCTTTACTTATCATCATTTATGGGATCAACACCCTCAGAACCCCTTGGAGCATTTGATTGTGTATATTTGGAAATGCAGTCACTTCAGTCTCAACATTGGTGTAACTTCATTCCACTAGTCATTATTCTACCTCATTGGACATCATGCATGTGAACCATGTCTCTCGTGATGATGAGTTGGATAAACCTTCATTACATACATCAAATGATCCTTCATGAGCTTACATTCCAGTCTTCCACCCCAATGAGGACATTATGGAGTCCATGACCACATTATATTACCCATGGGATGATACTCATCATCATTCCTATTTTATCCTAGAACAAACATGTCCATATAACCAATATGTTGTGGAATCAAGATACTTCATTCATAGTCAAGTAGATTGGTTCAAACACCCCTTATTTTGAACTCGGGAATTCAAACTAGATCCACCTTATGGTCATTACATTGTTGAACACTGTTTGGGTAAGGGGGCATCCATTTTGGAGGGCCCAGAGGAAGAAATTCTCCCAAACCCTCATATTGCATCTGGCAGTGTCACTATTCTTCCCCACCTGGAAGAACTTACAGATTCCAATATCACTCTAGATCACCTTGAGGGTGATCCACTTAATTATTTCTACTTCTTTCCTCAGCAAGCCAATCCCTCTGAAAATTATGTTGTTGAAACCCAATTTCATCTAGGCAAGCATTTGTCCACTATAAACTAGACTACTCCTTCATATGGTGACACCTCTTTGTGAACACAAACATTTAGTCCCTTTGACTCATACATGTAGTACCAAATGAGATTAACACTCCACCATTGCCTTTATCCTACTGTATTTGTCCCTTCCTTCCATAAGAAGATAACCCATACACAATAGATGGTGACAACACCAAACATAGAAATATGATCGTCAAATTATGTATACCATCATGTAGTGTTGTCATCAAGAAATTATTTGGAGTACACTACTCTAGATACCTTTGATACGTCCATAACATGTTAAAACTTAGGGGCACACTCACCCACTCTCTAATCCTTCTCAGATGGAGGGTTCCATTTAAAAAGCAACACATCATTTCCAAGCCACACCCCTAGTGCATATTTGTATCACCACCACTTGGGGTATGCCCATAACATGCTACACACACATCCAACATGGGGCATCATTCCCACCTTTGCACACCCAATCTTTTCCCTGCCATCATCATTTGTTGGGGGGTAGTATTTCATGCTTGGGGTAATGTTGGCCCCTCTAGCCACTTTCTCACCTCATATTTATTGACTCTTAGCATAAGCCCCAAAGGTCCAAGTAAGGTTGACTACTCTATCATTCATTAGGTATTTTTTTCCTACTAGCCTCTCTAGCAAGCCATTTATACATTGCATATAGTAGATGATCAATACCATATATTGAACTATGTGATGCCTCATTTACCATCTGATCCTCGTGTTTGACTTGGTGGGTGGGGATCACTCTAGAACTCCTCGTTTAGTCCATCCCTTCATCCTCTCTTACTTTGGTTCTTCACCAGGAAACATCTTTCCAAGAAGCATTAAGGCAATTTCCTTTCTGAATCATTATTAGACAATTAAGGACACCTACCCAAAAGTCACAAACCCAAATTCCATTGGTTGGTTTGTTTGCAATAATCTCGCCAAGATTTAGGGCATCCTCCTCCTCTCTAGGCTCTCCACAAGCTAATTCAAAAATGACTTGGAATTAGAGGGAAAACACCTTATACAAAAAAATCCACCATTTTTCACTTGGCAATTATGAGATCATCTTATCTCCATTTGACGAACTTTTAGCACCATTAGAAAAACCTTTTCAAGCCCTAAAATGGGTCTCTTTTTCCTTTTGTTGATTTGATACTTCACCTAGAAACCATTTTTTCCTTGAGGTGTCAAGTCCCCTTATGTTTAAATCAAATTTCTTCATATTCGTCACTAGTACTCTGACACCACCTTGTCTTTGAACTTATTTACTCATGTGTGGAATTTCATCATGAGAAACCACTTTTTACACATGTTTATAGGGTCTCCTTTTGACATGTATCTGTGGCATTTCACAAATAAGCAACATCACTCCATTCATTGCATTTTCCTATCATTCAGTGGATATAACCTTAGGGACCCCCACACTTTCATAGGTGGATCAACCCATCCATTTTTTGCATTTTTCAGCTATCAAGTGTTAGAGCCTTCCTCGCATGCACACTCCAACACCATTACCCCTTTGCATTTTAGTGCTCATGTCATTCAATCCCCTTTAGATTGGGAGTCTAGTTTTTCTTCATACCAAAGCCAACATCATTTGCATTTCTAATTTTCATGATGACAACACATGTCCCCATGGAATCCCACCTCTTCTAACCTCATGGTTTACCTAACCAATAGGGCATTGTACCAATTGTACTTGGTTCGGTTAGTGAGAACATCATCGAGCCACCCTTGTTCATAGAATTAGAGATGAGCACCATTATGTCCCATGGAGTTTGTTTAGAACCACAGTGAGTCTTGTTACAGTATATCAGTCCTTTCATGTGTTATACTCATTCCATATTTGAGATTTGACCTCCATATTTCCTAATTTGTCTTTAAAAAACTTATGTCTAAATAATTGACCATCCCCAGTGGAACTTTTTCAGTCATTGGCAGGTCAAACTTACATATTATGCTCTAACAAGCGAAGTCATAATCCCACCCATCATATCACTTTATTCCCGACCTTGGTGTCAATCTCAGTTAGTCACATTATGTTCCTCGTGCCTTTCTTGAGGACTCATCATTACCTAAGCTTTGGTGGGCCCTCCCCTGTCAACTTCAACACATCTATTTCAAGAGAGTGGCTTAGAGGACAATCCACCTTGGATTTAGTTCCTTCATTGACTAGTGACTCATATCAAGCAGAGGGAGACATTACTACCCTTTGACTTGACTGTTTCTTCCATGTTCAACTTCAACTCATTATCGCATGACCAAGCATCACACACTTGATAGTACAAGGATTTTGGAGATTATACAAGAATTCACCAGTCATGTGTGAGATTTTTTCAAACCTCGAGAGGGAGTTTCCCTTCAGGTAGTCCCTCGCATGCTTGACCCTCAACATTTCATGATATATCCTCAAATGTAGTTTAGTAGATTTGACAGGCTTGGTTTATGCCATTCGCAAAGCCCATTGCATAAACCCCCCTTCAATTGGCTCATTCATATCTTTAGATCCCTTTCAAGTTCAATAGGGATTTTTTGGTTGTGATCTCCCCATCTCATAAACATGGGGGAATTTGGTCTTATGTACGTGTATATGGGAATATGTGTTTTGTTGTATCACTTTCTAGCCCAATTATGCTAGCACATTCATGTACTATATATTATTTTTCTCAAACCCACTTTGTTGGGCACATCAATATGCCTCCCCTGCCTCATTGAGAACATAAACACCCACTTGGAGACTCTTGATTGATAAGTGGTATTGCTTCCTCCTCTTATGGTTAAGATCCTTGCAACAATGAATCTCTCTCCCACTCTCTCTCTCCATGACCACCTTCTCTGTCTTATGAAAGGAAAACTACAATGTATTTCAGTCATGTGATGTGCTCCTCATAATCATACATTGGGGGGCAATCTATTATCACATCAAAACTGATCACCTAGCCATAATTAATTAGGTGGATCGAAATATACAATGCAGTATGGGTTTTTACACATTAAAACCGACTTTCACCTTAGGAAATAACCTAAGAAACCACTTTTCCCAAGTTATTTATGTTAATTAATTTACCCACATGAGAATAACCCATAAATTCATTAATTTTATGTTATTCTCATATTTTTACCCATTAAAGAGAAAATAATTCAAAATAATTTCACTCACATTTTCTGTTTCCATAGGAGTAATTCAATAAATCATATATTTAAAAAAAGATTTCTAACTTATTTTCCATTTTACCTAGAAGTTTTTTTTGTTTTCGTTTGCTAGATTATGTGAACCCTGAGATGGTTGACACACCTAATATGTGTCTTGAGTAACCGTGACCCAGGGGCATCTAAGTAGTCAAAATCACCCGAGGATCACACCCGACCTTGTCCATACCAATCGTTAGCATGGATAGACTTTTGCCCACAAAGTTTCAAACCAATGACCTTTACACCATAGAATGCCTTAACATAACAACTTATCACCATTTTCTCTACACTCCATGGGATTCACCTAGAAGCAAATAAAAAACTCATTTGTTTATTAATTATTTCTTATCATTTTACCTATTTTTATTAATTAACTCAATAACTCATGATTTTTTGAGTTAGTTATCTAAATAAAGGTTATTGACCATTCCTTTGACCTTTTCCTCTCACAAATAATAATAAAATACCAAAATTGGTTAGATCTTGATTTGGTTCAATATATATTTTATTATTTGACCACATCAAATCCAACCTAGCATTTTATCATAATTAGAGAGGTTTTCTCCCTTCATTTCACATGACCATTATCATCGTCAAAACTTTGATCCTATGAAATTTGAGTGTTCTCCATTAGAAGCTCGCCATTTTATTTTTATTTTTCTTCTGTGTTTGTGGATCACTAAACTAGATTTTGGAGAGAGGAAGTAATCACAGTTCCAGATCAAGGATCTCAAAGAACTCTCCCAAGGAGGAGACATTCTAACAAGGAGCTTCTTCATATGTGTTATCATTTAATAAAAAATAATTATCTTTTGGCAATGAAGTCTTGTAATTTTTATGTGTTTTAGATCTACTATTTATTGCCCAATTTCTGTTGCTTTTATCTTTTTTTATGCAGATATGATTATAGCACATGAATGGTTACTACTTCTCAGGTTTAAACCCTCATAATTGTTGTTATCCTACTAGCCGCTATAGGAAAAGCTTTATGTGCTAACCCTTTTGTAGGAAACCTCTAACAACTTAGGTGAGGATAGGGAACAACAAAGTCAACTTGATGATTTAATCTTTGTTATGGAAAAAGTATGCAAAAGTTAGATTGAAAAATGAAAACACAAATGTGTAAACCGTTCAAACAAAATTGATTAAAAAAAATTAACAATACCAATCACTTGAAGATGTAAGCCATGAATTGGTAATAAAGAAACCGAAAGGTATACTTTGATATATTGATCAATCATCACCAATGGAAGTTGACCTTCAAAGTTTATAAATATGCAATCCTTGAACAAAGATGAAGTAGAGTTGAATGACTCATATACAACAACAAAGAGAAATTATAGGGTTGAACCTATTATTTGTGTGCTTACACACATTTATACATTTCTAAAAGATGTCTGGATGCTCTACCCATTCCATTTCAACTACGTTCAATTACATTTAGTTACTAAGCATAATGAAAAGACAGCTTACAATAATAAAAAT
>APFE030183237.1:262962-378095 GCA_000404065.3 Pinus taeda | reverse complement strand
TCTTTTGTCATTAGTGACAAAATTTCCCTTTACTTGTTGGATAATTAGGTCTGAGTCTCCTAGGATTGAAACTTTTATGGCTTGTAAGGATTTTACTAGCTTGAGGCCTAGTAAGAGAGCTTCATATTCTCCCATATTGTTGGTGCACCTGAAGTTTAATCTATAGGCTCGGCCCTCTGCATGATTGTTTTGTTTGTTATGTATCCAAACCCCTGCTCTTGCCCCTAATCTGTTGACTGACCCATCGAATTCAAGAAACCAGAGGACTTCTTTATTAAGGGAAGATTTGTCAACTATTGTGGGACTTGGCATCAACAATTTGAGATTTTGGCTTATATTTGGTTTGTCTTCTTGAACAGTTTTGTTTATTGATTTCTCAAGCATTATTTCTAGATCAGCAGTTTCTTCATCTATATGCCAATCTTGTTTGAGTTTCTGGGTTTCTTCATCATTTGTGGGACCCGTATTGTCATTGAAGATAATATAGGAATCTATGTCAGAATGGACAACATATATGGGAAAGTTTTGAGGTTTTTCTTCACTGTTGACCATGTATTTCATAAGTGACTCTCTATATAGCCTCTTAGGTTGACCAAAGACTGAAATGGTGGCATATGACATGTCTTATTGTAGGGAACCTTGGAGTTTAGCCCCCCATGATCTTGATAACAGCATTCCATATTTGGGTGGGATATCAGCAACTACAACATCCATTAGAATTGTTTTATTTGGGTACTAGACGAGTGACACACAAAGATCTTTTATTAAGCCTAAACATTTAACTTGGCTGGAGTCAAATGAAAATAGGTCCTTATAAGGTCTTGTAATGTCTAGGGTGAGCCTCTCCATCACTGATTTAGGCATAAGGTTATGAGAGGTGCCTGAGTCAAACATTTCATTATGTAGTATCCCATCATGAACATGCAAGCTGACATAGAAAGGTAAGATCCCTGTAACTGTTGTCTTTCCATCAACCTCTGGACCGAAAAGAAATTCTGGGGTGTCATCTAACACATTGACATTATCTTTATTACGAGTAAGTTGAAGGGACTTCTTGATTTGTTGTTTGTAAATGTCATGCTTGGCTAGTTCTGAAAGAGGAATAACTATCTTCAATTTGCCAATTTCAGCTTCTAAGTCAAAGGGTTTTTCAGATTGGATCTTGGTATTGTGAGTGACAACCTTTTCCTTGTTCATTAAGTTTTCTTCTTGATTCTTATTTTGATCTTGAGGCTTGTCCTTTTTACTCATCTCTTGAGGAGTATTACTTGGATTAGGCTGCACAGGTGATGCAGCCATTGGCTGTTGTTTTGAGGGAAATAGTTCAGTAACTTCTTCAACGGTTACTTCATTTGTAACTGAATCAATTTTGTCATGTGGCTCTGTGACTATGGCTCTTTTGGGTTGCAGGCTATCCTTTGCTTTTTCAGGCTGTGTTATATTTACAGTTCTGCTTCTTAGCTTGTATTGCTTATGAACTTCATAAACAGTTGTGTCATAACCTTGTTTAAAGTCAAATGACTCACCTGACTTGGTTTGGAACTGCTTAATGTCATCATCCTTATGATCTTCATGACTCAGAAAAACTTGCTGCTCATCATTCAGGCCCATTAGGTTAATTTGGGTGTCATCTACTTGCTCATTTGAAGTGGATGCTTCAGTATAGTTTTCCTGGAACGAAGGTCTTATCTTTGGATCAGAACTGGCCTTGCCAACGTTTGGGTTTTGATTTCTCCTAAAATTGGGATTCCTGATAGGGTTATTTGGTGGTGCTTCCCATGATGACTTTCTCTCAACTGATTCTGCTCTGTCACCCAACCTCTTCATACCAGTGAGTATTGCATCCAGTTTCTGATCAAAAGCTGAGGGTTCTTCTTTGAAGGTGGTTCTCTTTTCCAATCTTGCCCTATTTCTTTTGGCAATTAGGTTAGCCTCTACTGTGATAGCAACTTTTTGGGCATCTTCAAGGGTTTCAGGGGCTCTTTCCTTCAACTGATATGCCATATCAGGGTCAAAACCATCAGGAAATTTGTACAAAGCTAAATCAGGAGGAGGTCTTAAATTCTGTGGTATTGCGTTATATACATTGTTGAATCTTGCACAATACTCCAAAATAGTCTCTTGAGGACCTCGTTTGATTGTATCATATTCACCTAGTATGTGCAAGGGATCTTTCTTTTTCTCCCATCTGTTAGTAAAGGCTTGTTAAAGCTCATCAGGAGTTGTTATGGTATTTATAGCAAGTGATCTAAACCAGGTTCTTACATCACTTGTCAGGCTCTGAACAAAAATTCTCATTCTCACACTGTCATCATCAATTTCATAGTTCTCAAAGTGATCTTGCATCCTTCTGGCATGCTGAATAGCTATGAAAGGGCCAGTGGAGTCAAAGTATGAGATTTTGGATTGGTAGTCATGAGGTAGGGCTGCAGCATTAGCAGGTAACTGCAGGGGCGCATATCTATTAGCCATATTTCCAGGGTTTGTAGGATTGACAGGGATAAACGAGACAACAGGAACGATTGGTACAACAAGGGTAATAGGTGTGGTAGAAACTAAAGTGTTGGTCAAGGGAATATGTGCAGTTGATGAAGGTGTGAAAGGAGGGCTTTGAGATGTAGATGGTGAACTAGGGGAACCAGGGGTAGACCGGAATAGAACCTTGATTGGAGTGGAAACAGGGTTAGGGTAAACTGTCTCAGGACTCAAATCAGTAGGATTTTCCTGCCCTTGCTGCTTCCTAATGTTTTTAGGGATTGTGTTAGGGTTTTCAAAAACAGTTGGTGGATTAGGGTCAGGATTTGACCTTGTATACCGTTGATTCTTCTTGGGAGCCAGCTTCTGAACTTGTTTTTTGAGTATTTTTTGGAATTTTCTTGTACCTGCAAGGACCAGACAAGATTTTGGAATGGCTGTATATATCTCAAAGCTAGCATGAAGACAGACTGAAGCAGCTTTTATGTAAACTTGTTAATGTAAAACAGAAATAGTTTTGAAGGCTTCCTGGCTGACATTTAGGCTTCACCTGTAGCTTTAGGAAATATACGACAATTAGAAAATCTTGAGGAAGTCCCCAACGGAGTTGCCATTTATGTTAACACCCAGGTTGTTCCCTATGAATCCCAAGGGAATACGACCGGGGTAACCACTAACCAAGCTTTGGATTATAGGTCCTAGCCTACCTATAATCAGAGAGGGCTATCTCTCTAAGTTTTGGCTCTGTTTGTGAAGATTTTAGGCTAGTTATAATTTTCAGTTTTTGTTTGAGACTTTAGTTGTGAACTGTTGTTGTGAGAAGGGCATGAAATGTGTGAAAGATGCTAGTCCATTGGGCATATGGAGTCAGAAATCTGAGATAGTCCTGGTGCCTGTGATGGAGAAAGTTTTACTGCAAGGCTAGATGGCTATTCTTAATATAAATTCTAATTAGTGAGTGAAACAATGGGAACTGGAATTACAGACCGTGTGATAACAATTTGAACAATTTCTACTTAGTAGCATACATGAATTACTAAATAGTAGCTGTGAAATATTCAGGGTTTATTGGAGCAGTTAAGAATTCCAATTAAACAGTGGAAGTCATAGAAAACATTTATAATAAAGTTAGATTGAGATCAGGGTGTCTCCATGGACAAATCCTGAGCTATTTTTTTCTTTCTTCCTAGATTTAGAACAACATATGAGAGATGTGAGGTAAACAAACAATAAAACATTCACAGAGATAGAGAACACTTATTATATTAAGCCATAGCATTAGAATCTTGTAGCATTCAATGGTTCCAAGATAGCATGCATCAGTAAGACCCAATTCCTGTAACTCCAAGCTTTATTTATATCATCCTTTCAGAAATCACAGCCGAGTTCTCCTTTCTTCACAAGGAAACAACAACCACCCCCTTGCAAGCTTATGCGAGGGGGGATATATACAATCGGTTTTTCCAAAATATCTAACCACTGAGTTCGTTCATAAATTAAATACGCTCACCAACTTTACAAAATAGCAGATAAGGAAGTTATTGCTACCCTAAATGTAAGATAAATAGTCTTTAATTCTGTCAGAACTCTTCTTGACCTTTGGAGGTCACTGAGTCGGTTGAGCGTTCTGCATTAATGCTGAATGATGTGTCTTTATGCTTTGTCATGATGTAGCTTTCTCGGCCCTGTTACCTGTAGCTGTCAGTGTTTCTTTTAGTGGACGAATCTTCCTGCTGAGTTGGTTCATTCCACTTTTCTGCAGTCATAGTGTATGCATCATATTTTCTGAACATGATGACTTATGTTTTTTGATGACAAACCTTTGATAAAAGCCTCCTGTTTACAGTAACAACTGTATCATTCTAGTCGACCACTCTTGTGTAGGCAATTGATGCCTCAAAATTGCATCTAAGGTTTCATCTGCCTCTTTGTATTTGTAGAAGTTTGGAGGCACTTCAAATAAATGTCTAATCTCATTCATAATAAAAAATAAGTTCTCTACTCTGTCATAGACACTTTGCCCAGATGCTGGCCCTGTTACCTCTGAAGTACTTGATCCTTGAGTGATCTAATTGGTGGCAAATGTGTTCACCCTTTTTGCATAAATCTCATGTGATAGCAGTCTTCCTGCACTATTCAGCAAGCTAGGAAGACCTCTGCCCTGTAATGCTGCAAACTTATCCATGAATCTGTTGACTTCTGTTTGCATGTCCTGGCTTCTTCTATCCAATGTTTGCACCTGGATTTTCGATGTGAGGACCCTCTTTATCAGTTGGATGGTTTCAGTTCTGTTGGAGATTCCTATTGCTGCCAGCTGAGGACCTGTCCGGTTATTAAGCATATTGATCATTATGATGGCTATCTCAGGCATACTGCCTAGAGATGCCCTTGCTCTATGGACTTCCTTCTGTGCTTTGCCTATGAGCTACATTTGCTCATGGATAGTCTCAATATATTGCCACTGATCTGTTATTGATTGGCCAATGTGGGTCCACAAAACTGTCTTGACCTCAGCCACCACTTTGTCAAGGGTGAGCTCTTTCTCCAGCTCCTTTATCTTCTCTTTCAGAGCTTTTATTTCTCTCCCCTTTTCAGCTACATTCTGCTTGGATTTGTCATACTTTTCATTAAGCTTAGCTAAATTCTCCTTGGCTCCATTCAGCTCTGTCATCTAGGTTTCTAGGACCTTGATTTCACTCATCAACTTCTGCATATCAAAGCTCGGAGCCTGCTCTGAGGTTGGTGCTCGTGCTGATGTTGATGTTGATGGAGCTGTCTGCTCTGTGGGAGGAGCAGAAGTTTGTGGGGGCTCCTCAAGGTTTATGATCTAAGGAGGGGGCTGAGAAGTTTGACCTCCTTCTTTCTGTTGTAGGGCTGCCTGCAGTGCAACCTCTGTCTCCTCCAGCTTCCCTTTTGTTTGCACTAGCTGTTTGTGCAGTGCTACGAGCAATGTTGCTACATCCTGGTCCTGTCTTTGCTGGGCAACCTCTTCTGTTTGAGGGTGAATGGTTGTTGGGATTTTAATCTTCTTTCTTAGAGCTGGAAGGTCTGCATCTCTTAGTTTCAGCAGTGTTTGTATAGCCTTTGGATCCTTTGGGTCATGCCCAAGCTCTATGATTATATCCTCCAAAGACCTGATCTTGTTGTCTTCCGCCTGAGAGGATGCTTTCTCCAACTCAAGTTGGGCAGCTATATTGTTCACGCTGTTTTCCAACCTATTAGCCAACAATGTTTTATCTGCCAGTGTCGAATAGACCATCTCACCCGTTTTCTTGTGAAGTTCTATTTGGTCCATAGGGTGGATGTCCTTGGCAAGAACCTCAAGGTTGGTTTTTATATAGTCTGCAGCTGAATGTGGTTGCAGCATGG
Organism: Pinus taeda; assembly: GCA_000404065.3. Lineage (NCBI taxonomy): Eukaryota > Viridiplantae > Streptophyta > Pinopsida > Pinales > Pinaceae > Pinus > Pinus taeda. Next base: position 372,251 of record APFE030183237.1, on the reverse strand, counting down.
TTGGCATGAAATGAGTCATGGTCATTTTCCCTTATGTTATGTCATAGGCTGACATAAGCCTCTGCTGATTGGTAGGGGCCATCTTAAGCAACTGGTTGTAGATCTGGAGCCTTAGTGACTCATTTCTCCTTTTAATATCAATGAATTGTTGCTTGATGCCTGTCTCTGCTCTTCTTTGCTGACTTGAGGAGCTGACCTCTCCTCCAAGGGTTCTTTCTTGTTCCTGCTGAAAGGAACTGGAAGATGCCTCCATGCTCGGTGGGCCCATGCCTAATGATTGCCTCATAGGCATTTCTTCCTCGGAGAGGGGATTCAATCTCTGCCTTTTCTCCCCTTGATTTGTGGATGTGGTGAGGGGAGTCTCCTGCTCTCTATCCCTCTTCTTTCCCTTTTCTTCTTTCTGTGGAGTTTACAGCACTGAGGCCTCCACAATCTTTTCTTGCCTAGGAGGCACATTCTCTTGAGCCTGTTGCTTAGTAGGTATTGGGGCTTCAGCTGTTTGTTCTTGCTGTATTGGTTGCCCCTCTTTTTGTTGTTCTCCTTGTTGTTCTGTCATAGGAGGTGGATGTTCCTGCTCCATCTGCTTGCCTTTATCCTTGCTTGATTCCTGTTGGGCAGTTCTGGCTGCTTGCTGCTGGGCTGTAGAAGATGAGGCAACTGCTTCGAGTTGCCTTTGATAGGAAGAGGAAACCTGCCCACAAGTTTCCAAGTCAGCCTCTTTCTCAATATTCTTTGCTTCTCTTTGTAGCATTTTCTCTCTACCAATTGGCTCTTCTAGAGTGCCCTCTTTCCAGCTTAAAGAATTCGCATACTGCTCAATATTAGGCAGTCTCACGTGAGCGTAGCCACCCAATTTGTATTTTACCCTCCTGAGGGAAATTAAATGATTAGGGTCATAAGGCACCCATTTGAAACTGGTTTGCAATTTGAGGGTCTCTAGGATCAAATCAGCTTCCTTCCATCCTTCCTGCCTTTTGTTGTATAAAATGGGCCTAGCTGATTCCTCACTTTTAGTTGCACTTTCTTGTTTTTACTTTGGAAATGGACAAAGTCTGCATTTCAAAACTGCCTAAAATACTCTAGGGAAAAAAGTCTCATAGGGACATATCTTGGCAGCCTATAAGGGTTCAACTCACAGCGATATATTCTGATTACTGTATGGTGTTGGTAAAAGTACCAATCACCAATGTTGTAGGCCTTTGAGAGGTGAAGAATCCTTTGAATCTCCTATGTCAATCTGGGAGGAGGGACACCCAATAACAAGGTCATAGTTGGATGGATAAAAAGGTCTATGAATTCACAGTAGGTGTAAGGTCAATAAGATATATGATGAAAGACTGAAGACCAAAACACTACAGACCTTGGGTTTCCCTGGGCATTTAGCTTCTTGAGAGGAACAAGGAAGGCATCAGGCTGATAAAATAAGAATAAGTGATAGATGTACCTAGTGTATTTAAACACCTTTTCCCTTTCTAGATTCATCAATTGTTCATGAATCTTATTGGCAATGTATGTGGCAAAATCATAGTGCACAGCAGGAGGCATTCTAGGGGAGAATATGGACAGCATGGCCATAATGGTTTCATCAACATCCTCATATGTTCCATAACCCAGGATGTAACTGATCAAATCTACAAGAATTTTTCCCAGCTCATTGAGATATTGATATGCTATAGGAAGGGTGGTGCTCATAGCTTCAAATTTTGGCTGAATAAATAGCTGATTAATCTTGATGATCTAAGCACTGGACAACTTGCCCCCTTTCTTTATCAAGTCATTGATGGAGAGAGGAGTTAGGGGCCTTTCAGTGTGAAAGTGTAGCATCTCATTAATGGCCTCAGGGGTAATATGGAACAATACTGAGCCTGAGGGGTTGAGAACAGCTCTTTGACATGGATCATAGCTGGAACGACATTGATTTATCAAGTTTGGGAGGACATTGACTTGAGGAAGATTGTAAATGGGCAGGTTGGAGTCCCAAATCCCTAAGATATTAGCTCCACTGAGATATTGGGCTTTTAACTGATTCAACAGGTGAATATTAAATTTGGAAGTCATGGAAGTTGAGTCTAGCATCTGGTAATCTCTATCACCCAGGGCCTTCCACTCTAGCTCTCTGTGTGGGGCATTCAGAGGTTGAATATTCAAGGCTACTGGTGTTTCCATGGTTGAGTAGTACTTATGACTTGTACTAGAACTGGTTTCAGTGGTCAGAACAACACAGAGGGGTATTTTTGCAGAAGTAAGGCAAATTGTAAGGGAAAATGGGGTAAAGTGTGGTGATAATGGCATAAAATACTCAAAAGAGAGTTAATTGAGTAGATGCAGGGACTAGCAACACTGTTTTCCCAGTGAATTATTGCAGCTCAGGTTTTAAGTCCACGAATGCGCGGATAGACTATGAATTTAGGAAAATGTGACTAAATGTGGCCTCAACAGGTGAATTTCGACCTTACAACTGAAAACGAATGCTGGTCACCGGGGATTTGCTGGTAAAATAGAAGGCTCCTCACTCTTTTAATTTAGTTTTGGAGAATTATGGACACAACCAAGCGCGGAGGGGATGATTTGGATAAATACCTGGTGAATTGCCGGCAATGGTCACAAATGCAGGTGGGTTGGAGGCGCCAACGGTCTTCGGGTCGATTTCTGCAGGTTGGGGACAGATGGTCGTAATTTGCATGCAGAGGTGAGCAACAGTTCTTTTAGCAAAAGTGAGAAAAAACACGAATTTTGGCTAAAATATGGACTTTTTGGGTTATTGGCGCGTTTTTTGGATGACGTCAGCATGACGTCATCAGGTGGGGTCAGGGTTGGGTGACGTCAGCATGACGTCATCGAGTGACGTCGCAGCCTGTGAGTGGTCCACGAGGATTGCATAAGTGGCAGACACGTCGGAGTGCTGGCGGACGGGGGTGCTGAGAGGGCACCGAGTCGAAGTGACGTGGGCGTGACGTAGCAATGACGTGGGCAGGCGGTAAAACACAGTGGTAAGTGGATTTTCTCGGACCGCTCTCGATACGGTCACGGTATTGTCAGAGGGCGGCCCAAGAAGATATGGGGGTGACACGTGGCAGAGGCCTGACGTCACCCTCTGACAGTTTCTTGGGCGGTAAAGTTTGGTGATCGGGGCCCATCCGATATGGATGTGGGCCGTCGGATGGGAAAGCCCAGATCCGACGGTCGACAGGTTGATGAGGTGCAAGGACCATACGGGCTGCGGGAACGAATAAAATATGATTATTCTCTGAAATGCGTGCCCGACGGAACATTATAAAAGTGGGTTTTTATGGTTTTTTGCAAGGTTTATTTACAAAGCAGGTTTTGGTTATTAATCCGAGCAAATCCCGGATTAATCCCAAGATTAATTTTTTGGTGCTCATTAGGTCGCACTCAATGTTTTAACGTTTGAAAACGTTCAAAACCATACATAGAGCTATAATGCTCGGGGAAGGGGATATATAGATTTTTTGGGTTTTTTCCCAAATTTTACATAGTAATAGGGGGAATAGGGGGTATAAGGAGTTAAATAGTGATAGGTTAGTAGTTAATATGAGTGAAAGGGGTGGATGAGGGGGGTAAAATACTAAGCTGTTTATATGAAATCAACCTAGTTTTTAGGAAGTAGATCAAAATGAAAATAATTTTTACACAAGAAATGTGGCTCTTAAAGAAATTAGAACCAACAAAAGACTTTGACTTCTTTCATGAACATGGGTGGCATAGGGATGTTAGCCATGGATGTGATGGGGGGTAATCTGGAAGTTAGACATGCTTCATTGAGTTGCTGTAAGACTGCTGAAAGAGGAAATCTGCACTGGCACCATGTTTTAACTTTGCTTAGGTCAGTGAAATGCCATAAACCATGCTTTCTGCAACCCCATCTACCTACCCACTCTATTTCCTAGCATTTTTTGTTACTCCAAGGAGGGTGCACTTAGACTTGCAAACCCTTCTATGCCTGTTCTTTTCCTTTGGCTTTTTCTTTTGATTTTCTTTCTAAAACTACCCTTATTGCTTTCAAGGCCCCAGATTAAGCAGTTGGGAACCTTCATTCTCTACCTATCTACTTTACCTGCCAAGATTGAGCTGTTTGGACAGATTTCTTTCTCTAACCTATAACAAAAATTGAAATATGGCATGACCCAGCTTAGGTTGTTGGATCACCCATTCAGAAGTAGGGCAACATCAACCAAATGTAAGTATATTTCTTCCACAAGAATATGAGATCTTTGTATCACCAAAGTAGATCATATTGGCACTTCCCCTACCAATCATGAAAAAAGAAACCTATTGGTATAGGTAGCTAACAGATATACCCCTCAATTGTGACATTTAAGTTGAAATCTAGACTTAAAAGCCCATAAACAATGCTACTTTACAGTAATATCATTTCATTTCACATAGGGCTCACAACCCATGAACCTTGAGCTTAGAGCTCACAAACTATGCTAATTTACAATTTTTATCATTTCACAAAGTGCTCAGCACCCATGGACAGATCCTTTTTACAATTTCTATCATTTCAAACTCACATTTATTGACCTTTCATCTTTTGTAGTCTTTTTTATAAGATCACTTAGGATTTAAGCCTGGTTTATCTATCATTTGAACCTTGGCCATCTTCACCAAAGCATTGCTGCAGGATCCAAATTAAACCTGGTGATCTTTAGGGTAGAGCCCACTTTCTTAACAAAGAGGCATTTACATAAATTTAAAATAAATTAATAAAATAGTATTAAAACATCCACCACAATTTTATTCCCTATATGCCCTATGACAAGAGTTTCAAAAGTGACAAGGTAAGGTGCAAGTCTCGAATGGAATGGGTACCACCACCTCAGACCTTTCACCTAAGCTGAGATAGGTCTAGGCGTCATTCCTAGTACGTGTTTAGTGTGCCCTGTGCACTACCACCCCAAAAGTAATACTTGACTTAAATTACAAAATATTAAGTCATAGAATTTGTGGGAAACAAAATGTGTCAGAGAAGATGGTGCTGGACCCTCTTGGTTGTTATTATTATTGCAAGAAACCCAAACAAATAATTAAGAAATGAAAGAGATCATGCCTGTATTCTCAATGTTTTGTCGTTGATCCTTTTTTCTTCTTTTGCAACTACCTCCTATATTATGCAAGTTTGGGAACATGATATCCTATGTTGCCATTTTCCTAACATAGAATAACCACATGGTATGAAAGTTTTCATTATATTTTAAGAAAATGTGCATGAAAAAATGTAGGTTTCTCGAAGGAGAGCTACTTGCTCTACACTGTTTGCAACTAGAAACATAACATTAAATTTTACTGCCCATCTTTTGAGAAAAAGAATGGTGGGGACCAAGTCACTAAAAGGGCAAGACAGGGATTAAGAATCCAGTCAATCATGAGCGTTCACAATGCTTCCAAGCCCTGTAGAAATCGGCAAAGCCATCCAGAGATTTTGCAGTATTATGTCATTTGCATGGACCTCGAGGAAGAACAATGATTTTTTTAGATGTGTAAATTGCAAAGACAAATTTTTGATTAGAATTAGTTAGCACAAGGATTAATCATATGGGAACCAATTCTTTTGTTGTGAAGGGTCAAATTTTAGCTCAGGAATGTTGGATTTCGCAGAATGTTGGATTTGGGAGACACGATACAAGAGCGTTCTATTAAATAAAATTGAATTAACCACAATACAAGAGCGTGCTTATGGATCTCGATCTCAGTTACAAAAGACAGGACCCATAAAATCGACGACCCCACCCAATAGAAAATCTGAAGAAAATGAAAGAAATTAAGAAAAACCCTATCTAAGAGGAGGTCCCATGAAATCAACGACCCCATCCCACCCAACAGAAAACCTGAAGAAAATTAAAGAAATGAAGAAAAACCCTACCTCATATTCAAACTTTGTGCACATGAAAAATCGCAAGGTAATGGTTGATTTCAAATGAAAGCACCAGAATTTAACCCTGTACATTTCACACCATTCCCAAATAAAAATAAAAATAAAAATAATATTTGATGGGTTACCTTTACCCAACAAAAAACCTGAAGAAAATGAAAGAAATGAAGAAAAACCCCACCTTTACCCAACAAAAAACTTGAAGAAAAACCCTGCCTTTGCCCAACAAAAAACTTGAAGAAAATGAAAGAAATGAAGAAAAACCCTACCTCATAGTTAGACATTGTGCACATGAAGAATCAGAAGGTAATGGCTGATTTCAAATGAAGGCACCAGAATTCAACCTGTACATTTCACCCCATGCTGAAATAAAAATAACAATAATATTTGAGAGGCTTGCCCTCCCTGTAGTTACACTAATTCGATATAGAAGCCAAAAGCTATAAGAGTTTGCTAAGAGTGTTTTGAGGAGACAATTAGAACCATATTAGATTGCAATGGGTTGTTGCATGGGTTCACGGATAACACATTAATGTTTAATTAATTATAAATTTTTAAAAGCTATTAATAATAAATATTTAAAATTAATAAATATAATTTAATTATTAAATTAATAATTGAAAAAATAATTTTTATTTATATTATATTAATATAAAAAAGTTTTTATTTCTTAATATTACATTTAACAATAATAAAATAATATGTATATTAACAAATTAGAAACCAACACAAAATTTATTAGTAGTTAAGAGGGATCAAAGTTTTTAAGATTTATTAAAACCATATTAGAAACATATTAGAATGCAATGAGTTGTTGCATGGGTTCACTGATAAATATATTCTCTAAATGATTGCAATGTTTACTTATATAAAGTGTTTATGATATATGCTTAATGAATTTTTTTGTTGGAAATAGGAAGAGAAAGATGACATAAGGTGTTTATGATATACGATTAATGATTTTTTTTGTTATTGGAAATAGGAAGAGAAAGATGAGAAAGGAGAGGCACTGAGGTTTGTTGTAAATCAATTAAAAGGAAGGAAAAATATCTCCAAATAATAGGATTTTTCAAGTTTCCTCTTCAATAGGAGTAAATTTTAGTTGGAGCTAGAGAGTTGGCCTCAAAAATGTTGATTGGGTACTCTAGAAATGAAGACCTCACATATCCAAGTCATTCCATTAGATAGATTCTTCTTGGACAAAGGTTGCAAAGGCTAAGGTGCAAACCTCCCCTTTTTAGTGTGAGTTTGAAACCTTCCATTTGAGAATGTTAGAAACAAGATCAAGATCTTGAAAGGAGGTCCTTGATTTTACCAAAACTAAATATCAATGCTTAATCAATGGTGTGATTCTTTCTATTTGGGTTTGGCCTTGAACTTTGGGATCTATCTTTGGGTCTAGTTATCAATCTTTCATTTGATTAATGTGTTGAGAAGGTCTTAAGGGATATAGGGGATAAGATGGTTATTTTCCAATACCCCTCCCTTGAAACCCTATAAAGAGATGGTGTGCCCCATTTTGTTGTTGTAATATTTCAACCACAAGCTCTTCCTATGAGGATGCCCCTATAGGGAGGGTATGTAAAGGAAGTGAAAAAATAACAAAAATTCGTGTTGAGTCAAAGGAGGGTTATAGATTGTAGATGCATCTAGAGGTCTCGACAAAGGTGAAGGGGAATGGAGTTTACCTCCTATTTCAAGACCTCATATTCCACCATTCAAGGTGCTAAAGGGCACTAACTTTAAGGGTCATAGGTGAAATCTCACAAAGATCTTAACAATGAGAAGGTAGGAGTGGTTTAGCATAGGATTGATTTTTCAAAAGTTTACTTTTTGGGTGAGATTTTCCAGTGAACGGAAAAAATTGAAACGCTACCACCTACAAATTAAGCATAGTATGAGCACATGTTTCCTAATATTCAAAGAGTCCCTTCATATTTTTTCCATGAGATCCATAGAAAGTATGTTCAAGTGTTGATAACTCATGCTAAGATATCCTCTTTGATTCACGACATATATACTCCAACTAGTGATGGAGAGTCCAACCAATGAGTAGGAAAGGTTGTTCATTTACAAGGTTGGCATCAATCAAGTATTCTGCCTCTCTAGCCAACTCTAAGATGAGGAGTGTGTATAATGGACTTATTATTGTAAAGAACAATAAAATATTGGATTATCTTCAAGTTTAAGGGCTTGAAGTGGTTGCCTCAACCTACAAATATTTAAAGGAACTATGTGTTTTTCAATTAGACCCTTATGGTCAAGGAGCTGCAAAAGATGAAGGTCGTATGGCTATTTTTAAGGGGTTGTCCTAAGCTCACCAATTTACTAACTTCTTTTTTCAAATGACAAATGTAACTTTGGTTACTATTAAAATAAATTAAATTACTCTCTTCTCACTTGTTTATTATTCTTGTGTATTATTGATCCCAAAAAAATAGATCATGTGATAAGTAACCTCTACTTGAAGGGTTTGTAGCAGTTGTTCAATATTGTAAAAGTCTACAATGTTTATCTTGCACTAACTTGCTCATGAATAAGGCCTTTGAAGTTATTCTAAAGAAATACGTAGAACAATTATTACCAATATTATGTGCTCCCTCTTTATTGACATCCATGGAGGAATGTTATTGTTAATAACAAAAGCAGGTCACACTAAGTAAGTAGATTTGAGCTCTCTAAATGGATTGACACCATGAGCTACCAATGAAAGCTTAAGATTATAGAGAACCCAATGAGCCATAAACATTACTGAAGTGAGGGGATAAAACCAAATTCATTCAATGAATTTAGCTAAGTGTTGCACTCCACTTATAATTTCAAGTTGTTAGTTTAAGATTCCATGGTCATAATGAGCATATCATATAGAGAGGAAGACATAGCCCATTTCAATAGGATTTGGATCCTCATGTTCTATGGCTTTATGAATACAAAACCATCTTCAATGAGGTGGAGATCATCTTCAACAACTTGGTTCATGTATAGGTAAGTTCAAGAATCATTTCCTTGGTTAATGTTTCAAATTATTTATGTCCTCCTACATATCAGATTGTTAAGCATGTTCTTTGACACATTCCCTAACATGTCCTTGGGTTGGATTTAGAATGTATCTTGCAATAAATGTATTTTTCCAAAATATTTAGAATTTGAAGCATATTTATACTATCGTATGACTTGTAATGACTTTATTTCCCCACTCTATAACTTATCTTTGAGAAGGAGTGCCCTGGGTTCTCCCCCACAATTGTGGTTTACTTGGATCTAATTGGTAATAGATAGATAACTAAGAATGGAAGATACATACATGCATATGGAGTTACTAAGCTTGTAGGGGCCACATTAGAGTCAAGTTCCACATTAGTGATTTGGGGTATTTTAGATTTGATTGGGATCCCATTTTGATTACATAGCTCCATCCCTTTGATGTTACTCTAGACATAGGAATCTTTCCCACTCTATGAAAATCACCTCAAACAAAGTTCATATGTGAAAGTTACATCTCTCACAAGTTGATGTACCTTATTGACCACCATGGAAATGAGTGGATGTCATGTCAACCCCCATTACTCACACATGTGGTGGTGTTCCAAAATAGAAACACTAATTGAATATTGAAGCATGCAAAAACCCTAACCTTGATGTTGAATGACTATACGTTGTGTTATACTAGGTTACTAGGAAAGGAAGGGGCTCCATTATTTTGGCATTATTATTATTCCATAGTTGAGGATGGAATCAAAGAATGGGATATCAAGCATAACATAAGAAGAATAATATTTTTTTAGTAATATTTCATGCCACAGTGTCCATGCCCACTCCATAGTGAGTGACCCTTTCTTTGTACTTATATTTCATAATTGAAAAAGAGAGACTAGAGCATATGCCTCACCTTCTAGCTAGGATTTCTCTCATATTAGGTTTACCAAGTCATATATTCTATTCATTTGTGTGGATGGTTTTTTATTTGCTTGTTTCTTCCATTTTGATTTCAAATATATCCATAATTTGGAGTGATACACTAGTAATATTTAATCTAAGATCTAAGATAATAAACTATGTAATAAAATATTTCAAAACAATGTAAGAACTAGCGTGACAAACTGTTCTAATCGAATATCCACAAAAATTTAAAGATCAATGAAATCATTCTTAATGATTATCAATCATTGGATTGAGAAAATCACAATATGACCTAGAGTTTCCTACCTGTGAGCGCTCTCTAGTGAAAACCTTATTATGTTGTGTAATGTGGTGTGTGGATGTTCTTATGTTTGGCTATCTATTTTTTTCTTGGTATTTGGATTATGAGCCAAAGTAATAAATAGCATGAAGAATATGAAAAATAGTTGTTGAATAGATATAGAATTTATATTGTTTATGCATGGGGTAAATTTGACTTGTTCATTATAATGTGTTTAGGATCTTAAGCTAACTCCCTTAATTAGGAGAATAGACTATCACTTAACGTATTAGGATAATATTTATTGAATAATTATCATGAGGTAGTAGAGTGTCAAATCAGTAATTTTAGGTGGTCTCATTGAAGAAGGTCCACTAGTTAGTGGTTGAGGCCTCACTAAGAGAATTCCACTAAATGGTCAGGGTTTTGGTCAATTATAAAGTATATATATATATGATTAGAAGCTATGTAAGCAATTTCCATGTAAATATTATTGTATTTGGAGTCGTATTTATGTTTGGGGTTGCCCCCTCTAGGGCACAGTTGAACATTTCATTCAATTCTGAATATTAATAAAGGTTTTATTACTATTTTTATCTCCCATTTTTTCTTTTGTTTACTTCTTGCAATTATACTTATGTCTATTTTTATCTAACTATTATATTTCAACAAATAAGGAACACCACAAGTGGTATCATAACACTTTGTTGTGCTAGCATGCACTCTTATTTTAGAGAGAAAAAAAAAGAGCAAGGATGTTTTTTGATGTCTCTAAATATCATGATGTTTTTGTTTAATTGGTAAACCAGTGGTTGGGGAAGAATAAACATAGAAAATACAAGTGACATGATTTGGTTGGACACCTTTCTAACATCTATTAGTACCCCTTTACATAGTATCATATCGGAAAACACTTGTATATGAAGTTGTCTTCCACATATCCTCAGGAAAATTGGAAGCCTTGTAGGAACACTTGAAACCAACCTAACATAATCATATCATCTATCTTGTTAGCATCACTTGTTCGGACACCCTTTTAACCTTTGTTGGTATGCCTTTAAGTAGTATCCCAAAAAACATCACTTGTAGATAGATTTGTCTTCTACATGTCCTTAAGGATAGTGGAAGACATTGAAGAACACTTGAAACTAGCATAACATATTCCTATCAAACATCTTGTTATAATACATCAAGAAAAATATCCGAGGAGATCAATATTGAATATCAAGGAATTGAGTAGTAAAATGAAGGGTACTATTTGTCCTCCTTAGTGCCATGGAAGATTTGACCAAATATTATTATTAAAAACTATTTGGCATATTAAAGAGCTAGAAATTGATGCTTCTTTTCCCCTAGACCCTACAAACCCTATAATCTCCTTGAAAACCTTAGCCTCTATAACAAAAGAAAAAATTTCCTCCATAATTTACAATGTCATGAATTTGATAATTCCACCAATTCAGTGACACTCCAAACAAATTTTTAGAAAAATAAATGCCTATCTCAAAGGACTCCATGTGTGGAATCGATCACCATTATTTCACTCTCTAGAAAATATTTTTTTGTGGACTCACCAATATAATTTATTTTTATCCCTCTCCATGGATTTCTCTTAGGGCATTGATTATGTTGGGCTATATCTTACACAATATTTCTAATGGCCATGTGGTCCCATGACACACACCTACAACATGTCATCCACAGATGACACAAATTAAATGGTCCATTCCCTCTCAAACCACATTAAAACTCTCACCCAGTTACTCGGCACACCAGAGACCAACATGCCTTCCCTCACTGTGCATGTTAGTCTTTATTTTGATAAGATTAGGAATTTGAGGGTAAGGATGATGAGGGTGTCATTTTCGCAAGATGAATCTATCATAAGGATAAGAAATTTAATGAGAAATAAAATCACAATATTGAGCACTCATTTCTTACCATTCACACACCATCAAACAAACCCTAAAAATGTCATTCTTAAAATATCTTGTGTAGTTTCCTAATGTCATTCAAGTAGAATCTCAAAATTACTTACGTCAGTAATGGTGCGGCCATTTTTTTATTCTCTTAAAGGAACTCTTTCTATATATGCACCCCACAAAACATAAATCATCAAGTCAAAATGAATGGAAATGAATGAATAAGAGGATGTGTCAGAGAGTGTCAGTGAGTGCTAGGCGTACCAAGGAGGGAGTGACAAGGCATGCTAGGCAGTGCCAAGGCATGTTAGGGAATGCTAGGCCATGTCAAGAAGAGTCAAGGTGTCCTAGCATGTGATAGATAGTGCCAAGGCATGCCAAGACATGCCATGTGCTAAGGCATGATAAGATGTGCTAGGTGTTAGGGTATGCAAACGTGTGTCAAGGAGTGTCAAGGCAACAAAAGGGAACACCAAGTTAAAATGAAAATAAATTAACACATAAGAGGGTTAATAAGTCAGGACCTTACCTTTCCAAGTTGGGCATTCTAGGCACACTAACACTAGTACCAATACATGCCAAGGGCCAAGTGCTAGTGTGTCTTAAGTGCCAAATCATACTCTATTACTTCTCTCTTAATTGTGAATAATTGATGTCAAATAAATTTTATCTTAAACCATGGCAAGGCATTCCTGGGCATTCCAATGCATGCCAAGAATTGTTAGGTTCCACCAAGTTCCAAGAGCCAATATGTTCCAAGGAGTTATAGGGCACGCTATGGAATGGATAGGGCATGTTAGGGAGTGAGAAGATGTGTCAAAGATTGTTAGTGCATGCTATGGAGTGTTAGGGATACACAAGGGAGCACTAGGTCAAAATGCATAGAAATGAATGAATAAGACTGTGTTCTAGGGAGTTTTAATGAGTTCTAGGTTTGTCAAGGATTGAGTGTCCTAAGAGAACTTAAAAATAATAATGATAAGAGGCTAGTATGTGGCTGCAACAAGGAGCTAGACAAAGCAATTTCAACAAAACTGAGACTTTGGGTTGGGCACAACATTGTTTTGTCAATGACTTGGTTGGATTTTCAAGTCGTAAAAAATGTAAGGCTATCTATAAGGGAATGATAGCTAGGGAGTGTCAATGTGTGTTAGGGAGTGCCATGGAAACACAAGGGAGAACTAGTTCAAAATGCATGGAAATGAATAGATAAGAATGTGTGATAGGGAGTGGCAATGAAGTTTAGGTGTGCTAAGGAGGGAGTGACAAGGTTATATGTTAGGTAGTTCAAGGGCATGTCAGGGAGTGGAAGGGTGTTGTAGGGAGTGCCAAATCATGCCAAGGAGTGCAGGCAATGTTAATGCATGCCACATAGTGCCAAGGGATTGTTAAACATGCAAGGTGCTATGGCATGTCAAGTTGTAAACTATGTTGTTCAATTGTTTTATGGCCATTGTTGGACATGAACCTTGACTTGATAACTTATAACTTGTTAAGTGGGATACGTTGAAATTGGACATGAGTAGCCTAAGATGAGTTATATTCAGTTCTTAGGTGAACAAGGAATAGTCTAGTTTTAGTAATCGTAACTTGGTCAAGCTATTGTAGTCGATGAAGGACTTGGTTAGGTTCCTAAGTCCCAAAAAAAATAAGGGTAGTTGTGAGGGCATGATAGCTAAGGAGTGTTAGGGCATGCCAACGAATGAAAATGCATGCTAACATATTCCAGACAATGTCAATGTATACTGAGGAGTGTTAGGGTATCACAAGGGAGAACTAGCTCAAAACACATGGAAATGAATGAATAAGAGTGTGTGCTAAGTGTCAACAAAATCTAGGTGTCCCAAGGACGAAGTGTGCATGGAGAAGTTCATAATAGGACTTGAATGAGGCAAGCCTATGGTTCCCATGTTGAAAAAAATGTAAGGGTAGTTGTGAGGGCATGATAGCTAAGGAGTGCGAGAGTGTGCTAAGGAATTAAAAGGTGTGCTAACACATGCTAGACAGTTTTGAGGTCTGATGGTTTGATTTAATTTTATGGTGTTATTTTTATTGTTCACTTTGCATAACACTATTTTTCCAAGTTTTTAACATTACAGTCAGTGAGTTCTAGGTGTGCAAGGCATGATATGCATTGCTGCCAAGGCATGCTAGAGTTCTAGGAAATCATACCAAGATGTGCCAAGCACTGAGGTGTGCCAATGTGTGTTGAGTGTTAGGGAGTGCAAGAGAAACATAAGGGAGAACTAGATCAAAATGCATGGAAATCAAAGAATAAGTGTGTGACATGGAGTTTCAACTAGTTTCAAGTTTTCTAAGGAAAGAGTGACATGGTATGCTAGGTTGCACTAAGTCATGCTAGATTTCTAGGGTGATATGCAGCCAAGATGTGCCAGGTGCCAGGGTATGTCAACACGTGCTAGGACATGTTAGGGAGTACTAGGGAAACACAAGGGAGAAATAAGTCAAATTAGTGCATGAAAATGAATAAATAAGAGTTTGTGACAGGAAGTGTCAGTGAGATACAGGTGTGATGATGGAGTAACATGGTATGGTAGGCAGTGCTAAGGCATGCTAGAGGCCAGGGCAACATGCCAAGATGTGCCAGGTGCTAGGGTGTGCTAATGCATGCCAGGGAGTGCTATGGAGTGCCAATGAAACAAAAGGGATCAGTAGTTTCAAATACATGGAAATGAATGAATAAGAGTGTGTGACAGGGAGTTTTAGTGAGTTCTAGGTGTGGTAAGGAGGGAGTGACAAGATATGTTAGGTAGTGCCAAGGAATGCTAGAGTGCCAAGGCAACATACCAATATGTGCCATGTGCCAGGGTGTGTCAATGCATGCCAATGAATGTTAGGGAGTGCCACAAAAATATAAGGGAGAACTAGTTCAAAATGCATGAAAAATGAAGAGATAAGAGTGTGTGAAAGGGAGTGTGAATGAGTTCCAAGTGTTCTAAGGAGTAAGCGACAAGGTTATATGCTAGGCAGTGCCAAATCATGCTAGAGTGCCAGGGCATGTCATAGAGTGCTAGGGTGTGCTAGGGAGTGCAAAGCATGCCAAGAAATGTAGGGGATGCTAACACATGCCACATAGGGCTAAGCGATTGTTAGATGTGCCATGTGATATGGCATGTGAAGATGTAAATTGTGTTTCTTAGTTGTTTTATGGCCATGGTTGGACATGACTCTTGAATTGGTAACTTGTTAAGTGGGATGAGTTGAGATTGGACATTAGTAGCCTAAGATGTGTTATAGGTAGTGCTTAGGTGAACAAGGCATAGTCTAGTTGTAGTAACTATAACTTGGTTAAGTTTTTTTAATCGGGGCAAGACTTGGTTGGGTTTCGACCAAGTCTAAAAAAAAGTAAGGGTAGTTGCGAGGGCATGATAGCTAAGGAGTGTCAGGGCATCCCAAGGAGTGAAAAGGTGTGTTAACACATGGCAGATAATGTCAATGGATGGTGAGGAGTGTTAGGGAGATTCAGGGGAACACAAGGGAGAACTAGGTCAAAATGCTTGGAAATGAATAAATAAGAGTGTGTGCGAAGGAGTGTCAGTGAATTCCAGGAGTCCCAAGGATGAATTTTCTTAGGAGAAGCTAAGAATAGGACTTACAGGAAACAAGCTTATGGTTGTGATAATGCGTGGACAAAGCAATTTAAGAGAAATGGATATTTTGGGTTGGGCACAATATTGTTTTGCTAATGAATTGGTTGGGTTCCCAAGTTGCAAAAAAAGTAAGGTTATCTATGAGTATGTTAATGTTAGTTAGTTCCGTCTATCACCAGTGATCAAATATGCTTTTACAATTTGTTGTTAGGGTGTTAATTCATTTTTTTTCATTTTAGTGAGTCTTCAAATAAAAATTTGGTCACTGGCTAGTGTGTCTAGGGATATTTCCTCTCTCTCAAGAATTTCATATGCTGGTCACTTTCATCACTCAGTTGAGTCTACCATCATGAAAAATTAATTAATATCACTTTAGTCACATAATCATGGTATCCATTCATCTCAGTGTCACCATTAGGTCATTAGGGTTAAGGTCACAAAATCAGTCATTTCATGTATAAATTCAGAAAATGAGGAGTAAAAATAGGTATATTTAGTCAATAACACTTGATTTCAAATGTAATTTATCTTTTTAGATGTAATAATGTTCATAAGGTTCTAAATTTACAAGAAATAGAGGTCCTAAGGCTACAAAACTCAAAAATAAAGTGAATTGGTGAGGTGGGCCATCCTACCTCATTAATCACTTAGACACCAAAAGCAAGTTATAAAAGCACATGGAGGAGCTCATTGACACTCATTTGCACTTTCTTACCATCCTAGCATTGATATACTCCCTCTCCTTTGCAAAACATTGTGATTTCATAGCCCTCACTGACAAAAATTGACTCTCGCTACACACAGAGAGCCTTTGTTGCACACCTGGACAACACGTTGCGCACAGGAAGCCTTCGCTGCGTATGGGGCAAAGTTGTCCAAAATTGTTGTTTGACCACCAAAATTCATTTTTCAAAGCACCTCTTTAGTCATTTCATCCTCTAGGCTCTATAACGAGTAAGTTTAATCATTTTCATGCCCTCCTTTGCCTCATATGTCAAGAAAATGATCAAATACTTCTTCTTCTAGGGTTTACATGATTTTCATGGTTTTGATCCTCAAATGATGATTTTATACCCTAAACACTAGATTCTTTGTCCCTACACCTCTATTTGTAGCCAATACACCATTTCCATCCATCACAAAACCTTATCCCCTCATTTTCTATCATTTTCCTCTAAACCCTAATCTACCTCATCTCTTTCTAGGACAGGCCTATGTTTTTGCCTTTTCCACCTCCTCCCCTCACTCATTTCCCAAAATTCATTTTTCCCCTGCTCGCTGACGTCATACCCTACCCTCCTAAATTTCCTTACAAATTTAGGCAACTCCTAAGTCCATCATACCACCTCATTCCCTCACAGCAACAAATTTCATTATTTTTGCTTGCCTTTCACCTAGCGTTTGAAGTATGGAGCCTGACTCATCACCATCAGAGAAGAGGAATTAAAACAAGGGGGAAAGATACTGAGGTTTTAGCCTTCTAATTGCAATTAAATCACATCCTCCCAATTTGTCATGAAATGCTTTGAAGATGTCAATTGTTTAGGGTTTTGTCAAAGAGTGTAGGAAGTAGGTTACCATGAGCATCTCACAGGTATATTTTCCCTCACCTTGAAGGAAGACAATATCACCATTGCAAGAACTGATTTCATGTTTTCAGTGGATGCCATCTCTCAAGCTATAAGCATACCAAACCATGGTGGAAATTGGTTCAAAGGCATGAACCTAGACCTAGAAGAGTACAAACTCTACTTGAAATCACAATGCAAAGGAGCTCACTCACATGTTTTCCCATTCGAATACTTGTTGGAGAGATATGCACCATTGATGAAGGTTTTCATGAAGTTACGCAAATGTGAGGGAATATTTTCTAGGCTATATCATTACCACATAATACTGCTCATGCACTTTACAGCTGCCATGTCTCTAAACTTGTCCAACTACTTGTATAGGAGCCTAACCAAAATGTCTGAAAGGGTGCAATTGAAAGGAAAACTACATTATCCTAGCCTCTTTCACCATAGCATGATATAGGTTATAACACTCCATCAGTTGAAAGATAAGAACATGACATGGTACACCTTCATTAAGGCAGCCTTGAAAACGCATGTAACCACTTCACCAAGCCAACACCAAACCATGTCAGTACAACCCATGGAGGTGGGATCATCAAGAAAACATGATGCAGTTGCCAAGGCACCTAGGCCTGAGGTGACCAAGACATATCAAAGAGGTAGAATCCTTGTGTTTCCTCTTCAAATTGAAGAAGGGGCCAAGCCTACTACATCAATAGAATAAGGATCACCATCACATCATGAGGAGCCAATTGAGCATGCCTTTGACCTAGTTGACTTGGAGGCACATGATGAGCATCAAACCTTGAAACAAGTAATCAAAGAGAAGGATTCTCATATCATGGAGCTCAAGGACAATTTGGAAAGGGCCAAATTCATCATTTCATTCCTTGAGCAAGAAAACAGTGAACTTAAGGCAAAACAACTAGTCATGGAGAAAGAGCAATTCAAAGCCAATAAACAAGAGATGAAAGGCAAGGCAGTGGTGGACCATGAGGAAACTGAGCAACATGAAGGACATGTGGCAAGGAAGAGACCAAGGACAATGGGTGTTAGGAAGGCACTTCAAAGGGAAAGAGGACAAAAGCCACCAATGGAAGAATTGACCTTTGAAGAGAGGATTGTCATGTAAATAAATGATGATAGGGAGTTTTGGCTTGACAAAGTAATTTTCCACCAAGAGAATATCCTTGACAAGGCCAATGTGGATAAAAAGTTGCAAAATAAAATGGTTATCCATTATTACACAAGGAATTAGGTCGCCGAGGTCAAAATCAAGTAGTTGAAGGAAAAACTCAAGGAAACCCTAATCAGCCAAAAGGAGAAGGGTAAGTTATATTTTCCTACTGATGCATCCATGATTTCATAACATACTTCAACAGGCATCTCTGGACAAGTTTTGGGAGGATTTGGATAAATATTTGTGTTTTGGTGCAAACTGGTGTAGATTTGCATTTTTTTGGCAATTTTATGTCTAGGAGTGCAGCGAGCTCACACTGGGCTTCTTTCTTAGATCTCCAAATGATGGAAAATCAGAATTTTTGGAAATTGTATGACCCCTATCAAAACCAATTTTCCCACTTTCCTAGTTTGGGGCTTAGTTTTTGAGAAATTTTCAAAAAAGAGGCCAAAAATCACCTTTTTGCCCCACTTTTTCCATTTCACTGCGCACCTGGAGACACCTTGGGAGAATGGCCATATCTCAGCCAAAAATGGGTCATTTTGAGTGCAAAAATACTCTAAATACATCTACAGTCTCCTATATTTCCATAAAAGGCTTCAAATCTAGATTCAGAAAGGCACTCAAAAATGGCCTCCAACAACTCGTTGCACACCTGGAAATTTCCGAGATTTTTGTAAAATTTTCACTGTGTGATTTTTTGTAATTCCTAGTTTGACTTTGGTAAAAGTCAAAAAGGTGAAGTAGATGAATGTGAGGGGTAAAATTAAATGTAAATAATACATGGTTAGTATTTGTAAGCTATTTTGATGTAAATTCAACCTCATTTATGAGAGAGGTTGAAGTCAAAGTTAATTGTAGAATTTGTTTTTAACTCCCCTAGAATACTTTACATTACAGTTGTTAGAAAATTATATATTACAGAGCAACAGAATACATAAAATATATTGCAGAAATACAAACACAGAAAACACATAAAACAAGAGAGACGCATATATACATGGTTCACCCAATTTGGGCTACATCCACGAAGAAACAACCAGTTCTTCCTTTTATATTATCCAGCAAACTAAAGAGATACAACCTACAACAGATTTGTTGTAATTCCATCTTCGCTCTCACACAATCTCCCTTCTCTTTCTCACTCAGAATAAAAATCTACATAGACGCCATACAATTCCCTCATATATAGAGAGGGGTTGCCTTCTAGGTCAAAAAACCCTAAATTAAACATAACTTCTACCATCAAATCTCCACCTAATGAATGGCCTAGATTGACTACGCAATTACAACATTTTACAAGGCAATTTTACACCTATTTTTAGCTTAAGGGGTGCTGCTCTAGATCCCCTGCTTGGGGGGAGGGGGGCTCCCAAAGGTCACAATTGGCCCCCCTAGACCCCTGCTGCAGCGTATATTTTATGGGTGGCTTTGTCACCCCATTATGAAATGGGGTCCAATGCGGTGATACCTTTGAATACAGAAGATAATCAAGCTCCACATCCAACACCAACCATCTTTTCGTTGTTATTTCATAGAGAGAGCCCTCTCTGGTTTGGTAAAGCTAGCTACCAAACCAAAAGCTTGGTCTGTGGTTACCTCCATCGATCTACTCATCAGCCTGGGACATTGTGGAGGATAATAGAGGGCATAACAACTAGGGAGTGCCAAGGTGTTCTAGTGAATGTAAGGTTCCCAAGTTATGGAAAAATGCAATGCTAGTTGTGAGGTCATGACTGCCAAGGTGTGTTAGGGAATGCTAGAGAATTCTAACATGTTCCAGAAAGTACGAAGACATGTCAAACAAACTAAGTTGTGTCAAGTGCTAAGGCATGCCAAGATGTACAAGTGTAAAGTTAAACTATAAGGAAATGAACACATAATAGGGTTAAGAAGTCATCGATTTACCTTTTCCATGAGGGGAATGCTAGGCACACTAGCACTAGGTGCCAATAGGTGCCAAGTGCCAAGTGTCAATGCATTCTAAATTCCAAATCTTCCTCCATTTCTTCTCATTTAGTTTCCAATAATTGATCTCAAATAACTTTAATACTAAACCATGCCAAAGAATACCAAGTCATCTCAATGCATGCCAAACATGCTAAGACTTACCAAGTGATAAAATGTGCCAAGTGCCAATGTTTGTCAGTGAGTTTGATGCATGTTATGAAGTGGCAGATCCTATCGAAGAATGTTAAGGTGTTCTAGAGAGTGCCAATGATGTTGAGGAGCATTAGGGAGTACTAGGATAACACAAGGGAGAACTAGGTCAAAATGTGTGGAAGTGAATGAATATGAGGGTGTGTCAGGGAGGGTCAATGAGTGCTAGCTGACATGCCAAGGAGGAAGTGACAAGGTATACTAAGAATGGGTAAGGAATTCTAGGGAATATCATGGAATGTCAAGAAGTGCTAGAGTGTGATAGGTAGTTCCTGGATGTGCTAACATGTGCCAATAGTGCCAAGGCATGCCAGGTGCAAAGACATGCTAAGATGTGTAGGGTGCTAAAGTATACCAATACATGTCAAGGAGTTTCAAGGCAGCAAAAGGAATAACCAAGCTAAAATGCAACAAAATGAACACATAAGAGGGCTAATAAGTCGGGACTTTATCTTTTTCAAAAGGGGCATGCTAGGCACACTAATAATATGTTCCAATGCATGCCAAGTGCCAATGTGTTCCATGTGCTAATGTTTTTCAATACAATATTATGCCAAGGTGTTTGAGGGCATGCTAGGGACTATAGGACATGCCAACATATGATAGGGGAGTGTTATGCTATGCTAGGGCATGCCAACATGTGCTTGGGCATCCTACTCATGGCAAGATGTTCTAGGTACAAACATGTTCCAGGTACAAAGATGTTCCAAGACATGCAAGGTGCTAAGGAATGTTAGTGTACTATTCAAAAGCATGTTAAGGTGTGCCATGAGTGTTGAGGAGTGCTAGGTCTCTCTCATTAATAAATTGAAAGGGCTTGATTATGTATTAAATAATATAGTTCCTACACACACTAGTGGAACTTTATTTAAAGGAAATTTTCTAGATAATAAGCCT
Source organism: Pinus taeda (assembly GCA_000404065.3). Classification (NCBI taxonomy): domain Eukaryota; kingdom Viridiplantae; phylum Streptophyta; class Pinopsida; order Pinales; family Pinaceae; genus Pinus; species Pinus taeda. Next base: position 350,834 of record APFE030183237.1, on the reverse strand, counting down.
ATTAGAGATGAATCATGTGCTTACTCATAAGAAAACTATATTCTTATTACTTGACGGAAATGATACACACTAATTAATTCTCAACAATTTGACTGACTATTATAATCACTATGACCTTGGACACATAATGAAAAAGACTCCACAACAATGGTCTTATATGATTATCTTTTGACAAAAAATATAGTAACAGGTACATAGTGTCATCAAAATCTCATTGGAATGATCAATTATGACGAACATTTTTTGACCACCACCAAAAGTAACCAAAAATAGCATTGGTGAGTGTCAATAAAATATCCTCACTAGAAGTGTCACCAAAGAGAGAATTAGTGATGGGCCTCTAATGACCCTCACCAAAACTGTCACCAAAGAGAGAATTACTGATGGGCCTTTAACAACCCTCACCAAAAGTGTCATTGAAAATGGCTTTGGTGACAAACCTTAAAAGACCATCATTATATACACTTACAACAACGATTTTTTAAAGACTGTCATCATATGCGACATTGGTGATATGCCTTAAAGTTCCATCATGGGCATGAAGCATCATCAAAAACTCAATGGAATGGTCAATGATGACGAACATTTATTGACTGTCACCAAATGTAACAAAAAAGATCATTGGTGGCAGTCAATAAAATATCATCACTAGAAGTGTCACCAAAGAGAGAGTTAGTGATGGGCCTTTAACAACCCTTACCAAAAGTGTCACCAAAGAGAGAATTAGTGATGAGCCTTTAACGACTCTCACCAAAAGTGTGATTGAAAATGGTTTTGGTGACAAACCTTAAAGGACCATCACTATATAAACTTACAACAATTCTTTTTTAAAGACCGTCACCATATGCGACATTGGTGACGGACCTTAAAGGTCCATGACAAGCATGACCCTCACGAATGACCTTTTCCTTGTAGTGTATACTATTTTTTTACTATGCACACATATATGAATTGTTAAGTATAACTAAAAGCACACAAATAAGCTAAGGTAATCAACTAATATTGGGTTACTAGTAAGGACTTGGGTAATAACACTGTTCAACACTCGATTAGGGTTGTGTGAAGGCAACATCTTCGGTTGAGAGGTACGGGTAAGTGTGCGTAGGAACTTGCATGGAAGGTCGAACCGCAGACCACTTGAACCCATTAGACAGCCCAAGATGCGGAAACCTGGTTCTAGCACCCTACCATACTACTTCAGGTGAGACTTTAGTCTGTCCTCTACAGACTGTTGTCGAAAGGGCGAGTAGTATTGGGATTTGTTTGGCTAAATCACCTTCTGTGGAGCGCTTGGAAGGTATGCTTTTTGAACAGCAATCTAGTGGTTTTCCAATAATATTTCTAACCTTTTCTACATTATGAGCCTAAAGAATATAAGGGTTTTGATAAATTGTGTGAAAATGGACAAACGAAGCTCAATCATTAATAATTGATGTTTTCTATGCAGAAAGACGCGGAAACAGGGGATCATCGAGTAAAAACAAGAAGCGAAAGGAAAGCAACTGCTGTCCCGTTGACAGGGAACCGGATGCGGACAAGATCAAGTAAAATTAGAGCCGAATAATCCAGGAAAAGAACGCAGGACACTGAGACAGAGAACGCAAGAAAGGAAAGAGAAGAACTGAACGATTAGTGAATCCCTCAGGATCTCTGATCCTGAGGGATCGCTGCTTTAGCTTATCTTTTGTATCTAGTTATCTCCGTCATTTCTGTTATATAAAGATACCATGCCATCGAGCGTAAAAGAACAATGATTGTAATTACACGCTTCAGAACAGCTTTGAGCATTAAGTTTTGCTAAGACCTGATTTTGTGTACCTTTGTTAATGCAATCAATATAAAGGACTTGGTGTTCACTTCGTTTCTGCATCTGAAGTAACTTTAAGCAGTGTACCATTGGTAGCCAAGGGCCCAGCTCCGACGGTCACTTGCTGTTGTATCATACGGTGATTGGTGTGGTTTGCTTATTTCTTTTGTTTAAGTAATCTGATATATCTTTTATATGATAGACTATGCTTCTTAGTTAATATCTGAATTTGAATAAGTTCTTTAACTCACGTCTCTGTGTTACATAAAGTGAATCTATTCGAATTGCATCCATTTCAATAACAAGGCATTAGTATGAATGGTATCATCATTGGATTCATATAAGATAAGTATTTACAAGGCTTGAAGACAATATCACTTTGTTCAGAAACATAGTCACATCATACATTACTCTCGGACTGCTGTAATAGTTTAGAATGGGGTGTACATCCATTTGAGTTTGCTGCTCCATTTTATATGATTGACGTTTCATGTTTATGATAGTTTGTTGTTCCATTTACTTATTGCTGTTCCATTTGATAACTGTTGTTCCATTTACTTATTGCTGTTCCATTTGATTACTGTTGTTCCATTTATTTTCACTTATCTGCCTTTATTGCTTTCGCGTGATAGCAGGCCTAAGGCTGTCGTGAGCCCAGCAAGACGCTGCCTAACTCCCAGACCTATAAGTCCATGCTTTGGTTTCTTTCTTTATCAGTTTCTAAAGGGAAGGGTTATTGTTTCCGTACCCTTGACTGATCAACTGCTTTGTGTGATTTTATCTTTTGAGTTGGTTTAGTTACAGCTTAGTGTTTGTTTCCTTTCAAATCATTAGAACGCTATACTACCGAGCATTACTTGGGCAAAACAGCCTCGGATTGAGTTACTCCTTGAAAGAACAAAACGATCCCGGATTGACTTAATAATGTGGAATAATTGGTGGTGTGAGAGACCCTAGTTATCGCTCTACATTTTGGCGCCGTTGCCAGGGAAGGGGTAATAGCCATTTGTCCTTTATAGAGTAGTGCACAAATCTGCTAGGAGGGAGTTGGATTTTAAAAACGGAAGGTAAGAACCTGCGTACGGAGCATGTAAAAGCCCTGCTCCACCGTCCGACCTCTCAGTAGAATTGCTGGTTGATAGGATTTAGTAGTTTTCCTAGAGTGTATGACTAAGCAGAAAAAGATAGAAAAGAATATCAAACTTCCAGTTAAAGCCAAAGGACCGGTGACCCTTGGTAGGACAACATTTATAGACGAAATTTACAAGAAAACTGAATCTCAGCCGTCGGTAGGCTTTAGAAGGGATAATTCTAAGCAGCCTACCAGTTCCCTTCAGGCTACAGCGTCACCATCTGGAGCCTTTGCTGAGGTCCACAGCTAGACTAATGAATAGGACTATCAAGAAATTGAAAATTCTGTGACAGAACGGCTGCAGGAAGGGAACTTAAGTAACCTTTGTGAAGGAGAAGGGGAAACAGGGGAAATAGAGGAACCAAGGTCTCCTTCTAGGATAATCCAACTGTTAAACAGTCCAGATAAGCAGAGCGCAGCTAGAATCAATATTGAAGGCACCCCATTCCTTCAAATAGAGATTCCAGCTGTAGAAATTCCAGATAAGGAAAGCGTCATTAAACCAACCCCTGCCAAGTCCATCCCTTCCCAACCTAGGAACACCCTCCTAGAAATCCCGGAAGGATATTGGCACGTATTTGATCCGATGGCGCAGAATCAACGAAATACCCAAACCTCTACCTTACAATATCCTATAGTAGACTTTACTATGAATGCACCAATGAAGGCAATTTCGCTTCAACACATCCCAATGTTTCATGGACTCACATCAGAAGACCCTGATGCATTCTTATTCGAGTATGATGTGTTATGTAGGGGGTACGATTACACCACTGACCCCCAAAAACTCAAGCTGTTCCCCTCAACTTTGAAGGGGGCAGCCCTGAGATGGTTTATGGGTTTAGGTGGTGGAGTCATAAACAATTGGGAAGAGATGAAAGAAGCCTTTCTCAAGAAATATCAGGATTACTGTAGGTCAAGGGAATTGAAAGATGAGATTTTCCAGATGACGGCCAAACCAAATGAAACTTTAGAAGAATATGTGGAACGCTTCCAATACAATTTACAACGATCCCCCTATGCATCATTACCTCTGCCTGACAATGTGTTGAAAACTGCATTAATCAGAGGCATGAAAGAACAGTGGATTGAGACATTAAATATCATGGGAAAAGGGGATATTTACCAAGAAAACTTTGTTGATATTATTAAGTTATGCATCAGGAGTTCAAGGGGTAGCACAAGAATAAAACCAACAGAATATGACCGGTTTATTAGAGATAATAAAATTTCAACAGATGGGGTAACACGTGTAGAGCTTGGGAATTTATTAGAAAATTTTAAAACTGATATTTTAGGGACATTAACTACACAGCTTGATATTGTGCAGGCCAGACAAAAGCAGATGGAGGCAGAACAAAATCTGGCAATTTTTTGCCCCCGATGCAGAAAAAAACATAGCCACAAGGAATGTCCACTAGATTCAGTCCAAGCATGTGTTATTTGCATAAAGGATCATCCTATTGAAAGCTGCCCCTCACTCCCCAGACTGAAGGCAATATACAAAGAAGCAGAAGAGGAACCAGAGCCTGCATACTTTGTTAACCAGCGTCGCCGATGGCAGCCTAAGCAACCAGGTATGTTTTTAGATCCAACCTCTTCTTTTCAGCCTCCACAGTATAATACTCAGCAATATGGTACATGGAAAAATCAATCTGCACCCCCATTCTCAAATTGGCCATCACAACCATTCCCCTCTTCAAACCCATGGATGAATCAAGCAAACCAATTCGGTTGGCCAAATTTTCCTTATGCCCCACCATACTGGCAAAATAACTCATATCCCCCGCAGTGGATTCCCCCTACTTCACAAGGTTCACCCTGGCAGACCAATTGGCCAAGATCGACATATCAATCAACAGGAACTATCCCACTCCCTCAACCAACTCTGCCAGCTTTACAACAAAATCCCCAGTCTAATCTGAGACCGCAACTCCCAGCCCAACCCAATCCCAATCCTAATAATAGGCCAGTCCAATCCATCCAAATTATAGACACATCAGAAATTGGACCTGACCTAAGGGAGTGCAATGATCTTCAGTTAAGATCTGGACGAATAATAGAAACAGAGGGAGACAAAACAATTCGCATTGAAGATCAGTTACCAATAGAACAATCCCCACAACAGAAGGATGAAAACAAAGAGCAAAACAATAAACAAGCAAGTACATCCTCTCCTCCTTTCCCAGAACGATTAGTCATATCTCGACCTATACGATCTCCAGACTTTGACATTTTGGGAGAGTTACAAAATCTGTATATAAAGATTCCATTCCTCCAAGCTATACAAGATATTCCTATATATGCAAAAACCATAAAAGAATTGTGCATCAAAAAATCAAGGAGGAATACAAATATTAACCCTAGAGTCCAAGTAGTTGGTACTTTATCCGACCTATTATCAGGAAAAGAGGCACCTATTAAATATGAAGATCCCGGGAACCCAATTGTAACTGTCCAAATCTATGGTCAAACCCTGACTAACGCTCTAGTTGACCTGGGAGTTGCAATCAACATTTTGACAACCTCCACCTGCCAAAAGCTTGGCATCACATCAGTAGAACCTACATCTACTCTGTTAGAATTGGCAGATCGATCTGTAGTTCGACCAGAAGGCACTCTGTATGATGTCATGGTTTCCATAGATTCCTGGGAGTATCCCACAGATTTCCTGGTAATTAACCCTAAAACCCGACTAGATGGACATCCGTTAATCTTAGGCAGACCCTGGCTTGCTACTGCCGATGCCTACATTGGCTGCCGGCAGGGAAACATGACTATAACTAAAGGACCAGATGTTAAAAATTTAATCTTATATCCTCCAGCACAACCAAGCCTGCCAATGATTAAAACTAACCCTTATCCTGTGTCATATCTTACTAACGATATCAGATCTCCATTAACTATACAGAAGGCTTTAGACTTTAAAGATCAAATAGAGGACGACGCCATTAACAGTTTTATTAGTCAAACCGAAGCTAGAACACATATGCAGTGTTTTACGATAGAAGCAACATTTGACAGTGAGCTAGAAGAAGATCCTTTAAAAGATCCACATGACCAAACAATACCAGTAACTGTTGTTGCCAATAGCAAAGTAGTGGAAATTGAACCTGGTAAAACTCTGAATATTAACGCCAACCTTACATCAGATCAAGAAACAAAGCTTGTTAATGTGCTGCAAAAATACAAGGATGCATTTGCGTGGGATTACCCTGACATGAAGGGGATTGATCCTCAATTATGCACCCATCACATCTATATAGAGAAAGATGCAAGACCTGTCCATCAACCACAAAGAAGACTCAACCCTCACTTAAAAGAGATAGTAAAAGACGAACTTCAGAAGCTCTTAGATGTTAACTTTATTTACCCTATCTCTGACAGTAAATGGGTCTCTCCCCTGGTGGTGGTACCCAAGAAAAATGGAAAATGGAGGATTTGCGTGGATTACAGGGAGTTAAACAAGGCTACACAGAAGGATCACTTTCCCCTCCCATTTATAGACCAAGTATTGGACACGTTAGCAGGGAAGAAATTTTTCTCTTTTCTGGATGGATTCAGTGGATATAACCAAATCCAAATTGCCCCTGAAGACCAGGATAAAACTACCTTTACGTGCCCCTGGGGAACGTTTGCCTATCGAGTATTACCCTTCGGCCTATGTAACGCCCCTGCTACATTTCAAAGGGCTATTCTCAGTATTTTTGCAGATCTAATAAACGATGGACTTGAAGTGTACATGGACAACTTCACACCGTATGGGGATGAATTTGATCCAGCTCTGGATACCTTGGAAAAAGTCCTACAACGTTGCATTGCTACCAGACTCTGCCTAAGCCACGAAAAGTGCTACATGATGATGACGGAAGGGCTCATTCTAGGGCACTACATTTCAGCAGCTGGTATACAGGTAGATCTTGCTAAAATTCAGATTCTTTTGCTCATCCCCACCCCCACTACTCAAACAGAGGTACGTAGTTTCCTTGGATTTTCTGGATATTACAGACGGTTCATAGAACACTATTCATAAATTGCAGCACCTCTATATTCCTTAATTGGTAATGTTGATTTCTTGTGGACAGAGAAATGTGACCAGGCTTTTAAAGAATTAAAAAAGTTGCTGTCAATAGCTCCAGTCCTTCGAGGACCGAACTGGAATTTGCCATTCCAAATCTCATCTGATGCCTCGGATACAGCAATCGGTGCAGTCCTAGGACAAGAAGAGGATAAGAAGCCATACACTATTTACTATATTAGCAAAAGTTTATCCTCTGCCGAACTCAATTATACTGTTACTGAAAAGGAATTCCTGGCTGTAATTCATGCTATTAATAAATTTAGGCATTATATTACAGGTTATCCTGTTGTGTTATATACAGATCATTTTGCTATCAAATATCTAGCAAACAAACCTGTCACGAATGCTAGAGTAACTCGATGGTTGATCTTGTTGCAGGAGTTCGACATCACGATTAAGGATCGACCTGGAAAGGAGAACCCTGTAGCCGACTTCCTCTCAAGAATACCCAAATCAATTGAAACAGCAGCAGTAGAAGATCAATTCCCCGATGAACATTTGTTTGCCATTGTTATTCGAACACCCTGGTATGCTGATGTTGCCAATTACCTTGCAGTGGGTAAGTTACCAAAACACCTAACCCCTCAAGAACGAAAGCAAATTGTTCAAAAAAGCACTCGATTTTCGTGGATTGGAGACCATTTATTCCATACAAGGGCAGACATGCAAATCAGGAGGTGCATTCGAGAGGATGAGATCCTAGACATCTTAAAAGCTTGTCATAATGGACCATGCGGGGGGCACTTTGCCGACAAAAGAACAACACATAAAGTACTACAGGCAGGATACTATTGGCCTACAATTTTTAAGGACGCGAAAAAGTTTGTACAAGCCTGTGACAGCTGCCAGCGAGCAGGAAAACCTGGTCAAGCTGACGAAATGCCCCTGAGACCACAAGTGGTTATTGAGCCATTCGAACGATGGGCTCTCGATTTCGTTGGGCCCATTAATCCCCCATCAAACCAGAGGACATACATCCTGGTAGCAACATACTATGTTACTAAATGGGTTGAGGCTGAATCATTAGCTAGGGCTACAGAAGATTCGGTAATACAATTTTTGTTCCATTTGTTTGTACGTTATGGACTTCCGAGAGAAGTATTCACAGATGGTGGACCACAATTTGTTGGAAATAAATTAGCTGCAACACTTAACAACTATCATATCCAACATAAGATCACTACTCCCTACCATCCGCAGGCAAATGGACAAGTAGAAAACAGTAACAAGATAATTGAATCAATCTTAACAAAGACTGTCACATCACATAGGCGTGATTGGGCTGCTCGGCTACCTGAAGCACTGTGGGCTTATAGAACCACATGGAGAAGTACGACAGGCCATTCACCTTATCAATTGGTGTTTGGGAAACAACCAATCTTTCCTATCGAATTTGAGATCCAAACACTACGAACTGCACAAGAGGTCGGCTTAGATCTGAATGAGGAACAGATCAACCGACTACGACAAATCAACGAATTGGATGAGATTAGGCTCTCTGCATTGCAAAACACAACATTAATCCAATAGCAGCGAGCTAAGTGGCATGATGCACTTATAAAGAAAAAAGTCTTCCATGAGGGAGACTGGGCTCTGTTATACGATTCTCGGTTCCAGGATTTCCCAGGGAAACTCCAGACTCGCTAGCTAGGACCATATGAGATCCAGAAGGTGCACAACAATGGGACCCTCACTCTGATCACAATTGACAGTTCTGGACATACGTTCAAAGTAAATGGCCACCGAGTTCATCTCTATCGAAGACCTGTTACTCGGGAATCCTTTCGTCAACAGCTACAGCAAGATACTGATTTGGAGATCTTAGGAGAGGAAGCGAAATCTTCCTCACCTGTAACTTAAGCAACTCGTTTTTTTTCATAATTTGTACATAACACCCTGTACATATGTTTTTTTTTCATCTTTTTTTGCAGTATTTTTGATACCTTATGTCGCACAGCACTTTTCATTTTGCTGTTCCTTTTTAAAAGGAGCAGCACTGGTTTGATTTTGTTGTTCCTTTTCAAAAAGGAAACAGCACTCGCGTGATTCTGCTATTCTTTTTCAAAAGGAACAACACTTTTGGAATTTTTGTTGTTCCTTTGTGAAAAGGAACAACACTTTTTGTGTTTTGAAATTTTTGTTGTTCCTTTACGAAAAGGAACAGCACTTTTGTGTTTTGGAATTTTTGTCGTTCCTTTGCGAAAAGGAACAACACTTTTTGCTTTGTTGTTCCTTTGTGAAAAGAAACAGCACTTTTCTCTTTGCTGATCCTTTGCATGTGGATTTTTGTTGTTCCTTTGCGAAAAGGAACAACACTTTTGTTTTGGAATTTTTGCCGTTCCTTTGCGAAAAGGAACAACACTTTTTGTTTTGTTGTTCCTTTGCGAAAAGGAACAACACTCTTTGTGCTTTGCTGTTTCTTTGCAGCACTCGTGCATTTCTTTTCCAAGATATAGAATTTGGCTAATTCTATTATTTCTTTTTCATAAGATAAGTCATTTACATGCTTCTCTCAGAGAGGACGCCATCAGAACCTTTCTGCTCCTATTGGGACGTTTTGCGATTATGCTCTCCTAAATCCTTTAGATATAGCAATGACATTATGCAATGAACATAAATAATGATATACTGAAACCAGCATATCATAAATCGCTACTATTTTAACAGTCAATGTATATAAGAAGACAAGAGGAGGGACATTAACTTTTGTCTTCACTATCATTATCTTATTCCCGAACCGTGGTTTGGTAATTTTTATCATGTCGATTTCCCTAAAAACCTTATGATCATTACTGAGGAATAGGAGAAAACGATTTATATCTATCTGTTGGGATCGTAAGGCTTCTTCCACCATTCCCCGCTCTTAAGGAGTGCGGAACCACCCTTATGTGTAATTGAACAAAGAAAAAGAGAAGCGTGCTGCAAAGGAAGAAGAAAAAAAATAAAAAAAATAAAAACAAGATATGAAATTGTCAAATGCAGGATAGGGGGTCTCATTCAAAGCCAACCTACCATGATCATAAGGATGGAAGCGAAGTGGCATTCCCATTACGGCCACCACACCAGGGATATGGTCCAAAGGTAAAATAACAAGAAAACCTTGGAATAGGAGGTCTCATTATGAGCCGGCCTGACCACGTTTCGTGCCTACCTTGTGAATGGCATTATGGTTATCTGGTCACCAAGCCAGCATAATGGCCTGCATTTTGACAAAGCACTCTTCAGAAGATACACAAAGGATAATGGTTCCGGAGGGTGAGATAAACAACTTTGCCAAGGTTATGAACACCTGTTGGCAGCAGAGCTCTGTTAATGGCATTGGAGTCCTAATATTTACACCAACAGGTATGATATTAAGTTTGTTTGTCTTTTATATCCTTTGTATATATCATATGTCACACCCTGATGTAATTATCGCATGAACATTATTACCACTCATGGAAACGGTATTGACAATGACTACTGGAGACCTGGTACAGTTGACACACGTCCAACCCCTCGGTTCCTCATTATATTACACTGGCTTATCTAAAAAAGCGATCCACCTTTTTGCCTCGATTTCGGTACTCCATTGTCTTTTTACAACATGGCATAATTCTACCTGCTGTACTTTATGATTTGACTCCCGATTGGCTGCTGCTCCTCTCTTTGATAGCTGGGGGTAGCCTATCAGATCGCGGGGGGGGAGGTAACCTCATTACTCCAATGGTTACGTGGCTGCACATCATTCGAGCAAAATAATGGCACAATTTAACGGTATGATGATCTCATTCTACAGACTGTCATCCACGATCTTTCTCTTTGTTGTATACTCTACGACGATCCTTCCTAAATTTAGCATCGAGTATCCTCTCTACTTGGTAAATCCTGCAAAAAGTTGATGTTTCATTCCTGAATCTATTTCTGGAGTACGCTATGGGCGGGAGGACAATCCGAAGTGAACCACGCAAGCTGACTGCGTCCGCTGCTGCCCGCGAAATTCTGGAAAATGCAGGATGGTTGAATTACTTCAACCGCCTGCAAGAATCAAATGAGACTGTAGCATTGGAATTCCTGCAAAATTTGCAGGAAAACCACTCTATAGTCAGAGGAAAGAGGATAGGAGTAACGGAGGACATTATCGCAGAAGCATCAGGATTACCAGCTGTTGGACCCAGATGGAAGCTGAAGAAGGAAAGACTGCAGAAAGTAATGGAAATTTTCCAAGGCGAATGCCAAAGTCTGACAGTCAAAGGGAAAGGAGTTCTACCGACAGCACTGGGGGAACCCTGGACCGAGCTGGCAAAGATAGTGCAGAGCTATATCACCTGCGAAGGGAGAAAAGATGTGGTAAGGGCTCGTCACTTAAAACTTCTAGCTGTTTTAAAGGGAAAATATTCTGTAAATCTCCCTGCCCTTTTAAACTCGTTATTACATGATGCGGCCCGAAGCCTGAAGAAGGCTCAGCACACAGATACGGTTGTTAGCCATCACGGACTGATTCGGCTAATAATAAGCCACAGTCTTACCCAACAGCAAGGCACCTGGGAGGAATTGGTCGAAACAGTTAAAAAGGGACTGGCTATACCACCCCCAAAGTCTGAACGAACCTCCAGCACACTGGAACGTTCAGAAAAACGTAAAAAGCCAGTAGCAGAAAAGAATGCTGTTCCAAAACGAAAGCAGTCCTCCAGCACGCCGGAACATTCAGAGAAACGTAAGAAGTCAACGACAGAAAAGCATGCTGTTTCAAAACGGAAGCAACCCTCCGATACACCGGAACGACCAGAAGAGCCTAGAGAACCTGTTGGCACCCCCAACCTACCTGAAAGACCTAGGAAGTCAGCTCGATTGGCTCGAATACGGGGAAGGTTGGAAAAGATTCAGAAAACTGCGGCCCAACCAATTGAAATCTAGGACGAACCTCTGGAAGTGGAAGGTGAATTGCCCGAAGGAAATGCTGAGCAATCAGAGGCTGGAGCTAACCAGCCAGAAGGAGGAATTGAAGAGGACATGACCAGTCTGAAGAAAAAGAGACCACCAAGCAAGACAATCAAGAAGAAGAAAATGTACAATCTGTGGGAAGCCCGTTGCAAGACCCTCCAGGAGAAGAGGAATTGGCAGCAGTTCTGGCCAATATGGGAGAATACGGCCAAGCCTCCAATACAGGAGGTGTCCTTGAGGGCCCTGTAGAGGAAGAATTACCCGAAGAAACTCATACAGAAGAGGCAGGGGAAGAAAACCTGCCTGACTATGGCAATGAAGCAGAAGACATCAATTTGGGACAATCTGTCCCCAGGACGCCGAAAGATGTTCCAGGAGAGGAGGGAGAAGAAAAATTGAAGGCCAAACCCTCTGTAGAGGCAAGGGAAATTGAAAGATTGAAAAAGAAGCAGCAGACGATGCTGGGCACGATAGCCAGACTCCGGCAACAAATTAAAATGTTGAAAGCCAGTCTCAGAATACAAAAAACTGCAAGGAAAAGGAAGAGGACCACGGCAGCAAGAACCCCGAGGGTTAGAGTTCGTTTTTCTGGACGAAACCCCATCAGGAGACCTACTGTTAAGGAACAATCTGCTGTTCCAAATGATAAGGAAGAACAAGGTGTTGTTCCAATAGAAACTGTTGTTCCATCTGGCCCGGAGGAACAAATGGACATTCCAATGGAACAGCAGGAGGCTCCGGTGGCAGGAAGATCACAGCAACCCTTTGTTCGCATTAAAAAGTAAATGGATAGCAAAGAGGTTCAAATGGAAGCACCCCCCTCGGGTGTAATTCAGGTCCGAAATTCTAGACAACGTAATAAGAAGGTCCAGGTTAAACTTCCAGCTTCTACGGCTGTGTGGAAGAAAGACCCAAAAACCAGGACCTTGCATAAAATGATGAAAGAAGCCTAGCAGGAGGCCGAGCAGTTGCGAGAACAGATGGTCCCCAAGGAAAGATATGAAGAGCTCCAACAGCAATTTCGAAACATCAGTCAGTCTGAAAGCTAGGCCTTTGAAGGATGGCAGAAGGAGCAGGAAAAGGTTGCTAAGGTAACTCGTCGACTAGATAATGCTGTTAAGCAGATGGACACCCTATGTTCCTTGTATACTGATGTTTTGACTTGTAGAGCCCCTGCTAAAAATTATGCTTTGTTTTTGCTTGAACGATATTTGAGATTAAAAATAAAAGCTGTTAGGGCAGGAGCACCTATCCATATCAACACTGTTAATGATTTTATAGACTGCTGCAAGCACTATGGAGTAAAGTCAAAGGTTATGTGAATTTAACCTGAAATTTCTAAGACGGAAACGAATTTGAACTGGCTTCGTTGCGATATCAATCAACCTTTAATCTCTTTGGGGTGAATCAGTTAAAATGGCTTAAAGCTTACAACATCTTCTAGAGGCAAGAGAATAGTTTAGACCTATGGGTACGAGCCGAACCTAGGGACCCAGCAGCATTATGGAGAGAACATAGGAGTGTGATGAGGATCCCAGATGTCATGAAGATATTAGGTCCCATGCATGAAGACTTGATCCGAAATGGTCTGGAGTATTTCCTGACTATTAAATACCATGCCCTCCATGCTGCAAAATTTCGTTACCGAACCTCTAACCCAAACATCCAGCTCAGGGAACCCTTTAACTTTGAAAATTTTGAATTGGCTGCCAGTCGATTGAGTCTCTATGGGGAACGGATTCTGCGAGCAGGACCATTCTGGTTGGGGTATCGGTTTCGCAACCCAATTATTTGACATCCTGCACCTGGATATCAGGCCCTATATGAGATGCCCGTAGATCAGTTAGATCAGTTCTTTGACCATCTAGTTGCTAATCATGGTTGTCGACCTCTTTGTGAGATCCCTTCTCTAGCCTACTCTCTCACAGCCTTGCATGTCAACTATAATGTTTTCATGAGGACATGAAACAGGGTAAGCAGGGGGGTGTGTGGAGCGCTTGGAAGGTATGCTTTTTGAACAACAATCTAGTGGTTTTCCAATAATATTTCTAACCTTTTCTGCATTATAAGTCTAAAGAATATAAGGGTTTTGATAAATTGTGTGAAAATGGACAAACGAAGCTCAATCATTAATAATTAATGTTTTCTATGCAGAAAGACGCGGAAACAGGGGATCATCGAGTAAAAACAAGAAGCGAAAGGAAAGCAACTGCTGTCCTGTTGACAGGGAACCGGATGCGGACAAGATCAAGTAAAATTAGAGCCGAATAATCCAGGAAAAGAACGAAGGACACTGAGACGGAGAACGCAAGAAAGGAAAGAGAAGAACCGAACAATTAGCAAATCCCTCAAGATCTCTGATCCTGAGGGATCGCTGCTTTAGCTTATCTTTTGTATCTAAGTTATCTCCGTCATTTCTGTTATATAAAGATACCACGCCATCGAGCGTAAGAGAACTATTATTGTAATTACACGCTTCAGAACAGCTTGGAGCATTGAGTTTTGCTAAGACCTGATTTTGTGTACCTTTGTTAATGCAATCAATATAAAGGACTTGGTGTTCACTTTGTTTCTGCATCTGAAGTAACTTTAAGCAGTGTACCATTGGTAGCCAAGGGCCCAGCTCCAACGGTCACTTGCTGTTGTATCATACGGTGATTGGTGTGGTTTGCTTATTTCTTTTGTTTCAGTAATCTGATATATCTTTTATATGATAGCCTATGCTTCTTAAGTTAATATCTGAATCTGAATAAGTTCTTTAACTCACGTCTTTGTGTTACATAAAGTGAGTCTATTCGAATTGCATCCATTTTGATAACAAGGTATTAGTATGAATGGTATCATCATTGGATTCATATAAAATAAGTATTTGCGAGGCTTGAAGACAATATCACTTTGTTCAAAAACATAGTCACATCATACATTACTCTTGGACTGCTGTAATAGTTTAGAACGTGTACATCCATTTGAGTTTGCTGTTCCATTTGAGTTTGTTGTTCCATTTCATATGATTAACGTTTCCTGTTTATGATAGTTGTTGTTCCATTTACTTATTGTTGTTCCATTTGATTACTGCTGTTCCATTTCATAACTGCTGTTCCATTTACTTTCGCTTATCTGCCTTTGTTGCTTTCGCATGATAGCAGGCCTAAGGCTGTCGTGAGCCCAGCAAGACGCTGCCTGACTCCTAGACCTATAAGTCCATGCTTTGGTTTCTTTATTTATCAGTTTCTAAAGGGAAGGGTTATTGTTTCCGTGCCCTTGACTGATCAACTGCTTTGTGTGATTCTATCTTTTGAGTTGGTTTAGTTACAGCTTAGTGTTTGTTTCCTTTCAAATCATTAGAACGCTATACTACCGAGCATTACTTGGGCAAAACAGCCTCGGATTGAGTTACTCCTTGAAAGAACAAAACGATCCCGGATTGACTTAATAATGTGCAATAATTGGTGGTGTGAGAGACCCTAGTTATCGCTCTACACCTTCTTATATTCTTTTACTTGTGAGATCATTCATTCACAAAATAAGTGAAAAAAATTTCAAACATGCATGTTCATACAACAATCACATGTGCAACATACACATTTGACACATTATTTTTCACATGGAAACCCAATGGGAAAAAACCACCAAAATTTTTATTTGTTTATGATGTAAATTTATAGCCCACTTAATTACATATGTCTTTTTGTGTGCACCCACTCATAGGAGGCACTGACCCCCTTGGGTAAGTAAGCACCAACTTTCCAAGAGGCACCAACCTCTTTAGAGTGTAGGGACTAACCTACTGTTGTCATTTTTCTACTATTTCATATAGTATTCAAACTGAAAACAAAGCCATACAAATTATAAATAAAATACCAAACTCGCTTGTTTCCAATTCAACTTCTGCACTTTGTCTTCTGTGCTCTCACGCATCTATTATTTACTTGTTTCTCATAGCAAAAACTCCTCAACACTCTGCCTCATATCGCAAGGGCTCTCTAATATATGTTCTCCAACACTACCCTTGTTCTTCTCCACACAACACACCTTCTTCACTTGTTTTGATATCACTCAGTCTGCTACTTGGTGCTTAGACCACTCTATCTCTACGCACACTTCTCTCTCTATTACAAATGATGATTTTGTTTCCCAAATTCAGTTTGTGTAAGGCAATCTCTGATGTCTATACTCTAACTATCCAAATTTACTTCGGCATGGCTTCCTCTACTACTATTATGTCTCTTCGTAGTTTCCTATCACAATATTAAATAAACAATGGACCGTGGATATTTTTAATGAATAAATACATAAATCTCCAAGCATAAATTAATTCTCAGATAAATTGCAAACTCTTTGAGAGTCTCATTCTTAGTTATTCTCAACAGAGCTTGAAAAACCTTAGGGATGGCTACTCTGACTTCACTTATTTCTCCGAGTTGTGCATGCTATCCTCCACAACTCCCAGGTTGATGAGGAGATCGACAGAGGTAACTACAGACCAAGATTTTAGTTTGGTAGCTAGCCCTACCAAACTAGAGAGCACTCTCTCTATGAATCACAGCCAAATAATTGATTGGAATGTAAAAGGATTTTAGCTTTGGTAGGTTTTGAAAATTTAGGGTTTTGATATTGGACAAGGGAGAAAAACCAGGTAGCTAGGTCAAAGGATCAAAGGGTCACAGCAACAAAGATATGGATAAGAAAGGTAGAAATAATTATCTAATGGATCTTAGGGTTTGTTAGTATATTGTAGTGTTTAGAAGAAGCTAAAGGTCTTAGTGAGTGTCAAACATGAATTCATTAAGCAACAAGGAAATTAACACATAATGATATTCCTATAAAAACAGAGCTTTATGCAAAAAATTATGTTTATAAAATTGAAGGAAAACCACTAAAGAATTGATGAATGGAAAGAGAAGATGATTATCTTTCATATAAAGCTATAACAAAGAGAAAACGACATCACAAACTTACCTCATGTGAATTCCTAGATAATAGTTGCAAACTATATCCTTTGATTTCTAGAAAATGTCCAAGTACAAGCTACAATAGTTCTCTCCTCTAAAGTCCAACCTATTCTATCATTGAAAAAATGATACATAAATACCAAAATAACATCTTCCCACTCTAAGGGGTTGAACCCATGACTCTAGGAATTGCTCCATGAGGTTTTCTAACCAAACCCTAATGTCTAGGAAGGTTTCAAACAACTTCTTCAATTAACTTTGACTCCAACCACTCTCATAAATGAGGCCAACTTTAGATCAAACCCACTTACAAAGACTAATCACCCACAATTACATCATATTTACACTATGATTACTCAATTACATCATTTACATAAGTGAGAATATCAAACTAGGTCGAACTGCTAAAGAAAATAGTTCCCTGGAAAAAGCGCAGTGAATTCTGTGAAAAGTGTAGCATGGGATGCAAAAAGCACAATGTGAACTTGCAGGCCACTTTTAGAGGCCTTCCTGAAGTCCAAATTGAGTTCATGATAGCTCATTTGAAATCTATTTATGTCTGCTACACAATGGAGTCCTCAAGCACTAAAAATTACCCAGTATAGCCCTTGAAAAATCATTTCTGCCAAGACTGGTCAAAAACCATAGCATGGCCTCCAAAAACAGGGCAGAAAGGTCTTTTATAGGTGGTTTTAGGCCATTTTCACCATATAAAAGTTGATGACTTGGGCTTCCAGGTGTCCAAAGTTCATTTATGGGTCAAAATATATCCAAACATGTAGATTTGTTTCCATTTGGCTCTCTCCATAAAAAGCGCAACATGGCCCATGCTACACTTTTGGCACAATGACTGTGCCAAAAATTGCCAAATTACTATGAACATATGACTTAATAGTGGAGGGATATTGTTCTAACCATAATCAATTTTGGAAAAATTAGAGAGGTTCTTGTTTTTTGTTAGGTTAGAAATACAAACCTCCTCCAGTTTTCAAAAATAGTTTCCCATTTGTTCAGAATCTAAGTTTTAAGTTGGTCACATAAAATTGGAAAAGCGTAGCGTGCCCATAGCAAAAGCATAATGAAAAGTTTAGAGAGTGATTTGAGGGCCTTCCACTACTTCAAATTTAGCTATTGATAGCTCCATGTAAATATATGGATGTATAGTTATCATTTGACTCATCAAGAAAATCATTTGAACACTCCATTATTTATGGGAAAACTAATGTCCATTCAGAGCTGCTAATCCCACTTAGACAGGTAGCTATCTTAGAAGCAAACAATTTAAAGTTACTTGTGTTTTCCTCTATGAGAGATAGATGAGAGAGAAGTAGAGAGTACCAACCTTAGTCTTTCACTTGGCTCCTTACTTGTTTCCTCTATCCTTTGATAGAGCTTTCGCCACTCCTTTCTCACTTGTCCCACTTTAAAGAACACCTGTAGAGTCAAAGTAGAAAAATACCATCAAAGCATAGAGATCTATAACCCTAAACAATATAGGATCAGATGTACATTAACCATACACATGCATAAACAAATACAAGATTCAGAGATATACAAGCATAGGGAGGAAAACTCAATTAGCTTTATCGATAGAAGTAGTAGAAGACAGGATTACAACCCAGCTGTCTGATCCAGTGCCATCCTCCCAGCATGAAAGCCCTCTTCACCTCATGAAAAGACTAGATCACCCAACAATACAATGCTTTATAGAGAAACCAACAACACTTCCTTACAAAATACAAAATTCCAGCCTCTGGATCTCTATGATGAGGGATCCATATATAGATATTTGCAGGGGGGTGAGTCAACTTTTGGGATTTTGATTAGTGTCATTTCTCTGATAGTTCTTGGTTCCGCTTCAATATTTCATGATCTCTTACTCATCCCTGGGAGAATTCAGAGAGGCAAGTGTCAAATGAGTAGTTTCTAGAAGATTCTCTGGGTTTCCACCTAGCAAACTTCCTCTGCCATTTGTCTGCTCTCACTAATCGTACCCTTAGCATGGAGCAGTCTATATGGTCCATTTTTTACGAATTCTGAGCAGGTTTTCAGGAACAACTTCTGGGAAATGATGTAATCAATTGACCTTGTTCCTTTAGGGTATGAAACAACACTTTTAGGGATTTAGAAGCCCTTGGTTATGGACATATGTGATTGGGGTTACAGTGCCCAAATATGTCTATAACATCCATTAGAGAGAAAAATGTATTTTCCGAGCACTACTCCCAGAAGTGTAGCAACTCTCCTGTAGAAATTAGATTTTGGACATTTCTCAAAAATAATAATACCTGTGTATAAAGTGAAGGAGTTTTTTGTTTTTAGGTCTATTATTGACAAAAAACTCTGTCACTTTTTACAAATTCATCTTCCTTACTTCAGAAATCAATTTTTAATTAGAACTATCTCAAAAATTTCCAAAATTCACCAAAACCACAATTTCTCCAAATTTCTCCAAAATGGGTCCAAATTTGCTCCATGAAGTTCTGAAGTGGTATTATATGCTATGAAGGAAGCATCGACAAGAAAATCCAACTTAAAATTCTCTTTTTACTTGATTAGGGTTTCCTTGAGTTTTTCCTTCAACTGATTGATTTTGATCTTGGCAACCTCATTCCTTGTCTAATAATGAGTATCCATGCATCTCTGAAGCCTCTTGTCCCTATTTTCCTTCTTGATAATATTCTCTAAATTATCGTTGACTTTGCCTACCCAATATTCCTTGTCTTCATTGATTTCCTTGTCAATGAGATTTGATGTAGGGTTGGTAAAACTGGGCATCCAACTCTTGAGTTTTGAACCATTTCTGACCAATATTCGGTATCCCTATGGCTGCTTCTATGATGTCAGTTGATATAGTGAATTTTGCCCCTGATATTGTGACTTGATACTTATTAAGATGTGTGGAAAACAAACTAGTCAACTTAGCCTGACATTTTACTTTTTTCAACTTGCTCACAAAACTCAAGACACCCTACATGCTAAAGGCATTGCTTAGAGAGAGGTGAGGACATAAAATATTTTGTATTGAGCAATTCATACCTTTCCATTTACGCACCAATTTTTTGAGCCCTCCTTTCCTTCTCCAAAGTAAACTTGTCAGTGCAAACCCTAGAGGGAAAAACAGGGGAAGGGAATGAGGGAATATTATGAAAGGGTTAAGGAGTAGGAATGGGTGTAGGAAAAAATTATGAGATGGGCAGGAATGTTAGGGAACTTAGGGAAGTGGAGAGAATTGAAAAGAGTGAGGGAATAGAGTTAGGTAATTTATACACAGTCCCAGCTATGAAGGTTGCCAAAAAAGCAATGTAGGGCTAGGTTTTAGGTATAGAAAGTTTTAGGAGTGAGAGTGAGGGGGTGTGAAGGTTTTAATTGTATGCTTGGGTGTGAGGGAGGATAAAATGTATAGGAATAGGGTTTGTAGCTTGAAAACATGAAAAAGAGAGCTTCCCACAGAAAACATAGCGAGGTAGCTTGAGACCAATGTTTTGGAATGTCATTGGCCATAAAAATGCTGAGGAAGTGGTGGATGATGAATGTGATCTATTCAGAAACAAAATGAGTAAGGAAATGAGTTATGGTGGATGAGAGATCCCTTGAAAATGTGATGAATGAGAGGAATGAGAGAAAAATGGTATTTATAGGCCATAGAACTCAACTTTTTAGTGGTAAGGTGACCCACCATAATTTTCATTTTGCTTTTTGATATAAACTATGTAACTTGGATATTTTTCATGAAGCATTGAAACATAATTTATTACATCATTTTGAAGTGAATTACACTTAGAAACATAAATTTTTTATCAAACCCTACCACTCCTTCATTTCTCGGTTTATTGAATGAAATGAAAACCTTGATGAGACTAACCCTAATGACCTAGTAGAGACACTGAGATGAATGAAGACTGTGGTGACATGACTGAAATGATCATGATGATTTATTCAATGATGGCACATCCTACTGATTGATGGGAGTGATTAGACATGGAAATGTTGAAGGAGTAGTAGTAGACCTTGACACACTAGCCAATGGCCAAATTTTATTTTCAGAACCTAGTGACATGATAAAATTTGACTTGAGACTCCTAACAAAACTTGGTAAAAGCATATTTGATCACTGCTGATAAGAAGAACTGAATGACACTAAAATTGGCTCCAGCTGGGGTTGGCAACTCCTTGGAGGTGTCAAGAACACCATAGACCAAGTAGCCTTATTCGTTGAGCATGGAGTCAAAATACAAATACTAAACACAAACTGAAAATGGATTGACTAACTGACTTCGAACAACAATAAACAAAACAAACTAACTAAACTTACTTATGGTAGTAGACCATAGAGATCTTAGGGCCTTCACCCTTGGCTTCAAATCCTGATGATAACCACCCACGTGCTGAAGATATATATACAGTCATGTGTAATGATCCCTCCAAACAATGTAAACTTTGGAACGGGAACTCATATTGTTACCTGTTTTGTAGAGATAGGAAAAAAGTGACCCGATTTTGAAAAGGGGTGATGCAGAACACACATGTTTTTTTTAGAGCATAGTTTTTGGCACTACAGGTTTTTTTATGTACATTGCATTTTAGAATGGTAGTGTTTGTGATGCTAATTTAAAAAAGTGGTGATTCTACACCAGACCCTTTCTTAAAAGGTTTTTTTTTTTTTTTTAATTAAATTCTAATGTATGAAATGTAAATAATTATTTTGCAAATTTAATAATATTTTAAGTGGTCTTTTTCTTCATATTTTCTTGTTTTAATTTTAATTTTAATTTTTTTGTAGTGAGGTTTTGAATATTTAAAGAAGAAGGTCAATATTTTGAATTTTCGATATTCTACATATTTATACATCCTTAATTATTTTTTCAATTGACATGAAATAATTGTTTCTAAAAGACAATAATTTTTAACAATTGACATAAAAATAACCATTTTTAACATAAATATAACTAAAAAACCACACGTTTTGATAATTCTTTGCTAGAAATGACATGTCAAAATAAACAAATTTATACGAAAATTTTAACTAAAAATGGTTTAATAATAGTTTTTTTTTTTAATGAATTTCATGTCAAAAAAATAATAATAATCACTTTTTTTTCAAAAAATAATGATTAACTTAAAAATTAATGCGAAAATCATATATTACAAATCTTGAACACATAACAACTTTAATTGAGTGTATATTCTTCTCATAAAATGTTAAAGTCAAAATATTGCGAGTATAACTACATAATATTTGCATAAAATGAGCTTGATTTCCAAGCATAACTTAAATTTAATCAACAATGTCACGTAATCCAAACTCTTCATCCTCTAGAGTTTCATCATTGTCTTCTTCCACAATATTTTCTACTTCATTTTTCTCATTTTCCTCTTCTAATGGATCTTTGATGTCTGGAAATCTCCCAATGTATGTCTTTTCCAAACATCCATGTAATGGTGGTTGGGTTCCTTTGCTTTTTTTGCCACACGTGATTTACTAAAGTCCCGTTTCTTCAACCCAATTTCATTGCATTGCATCTGAAAGAAATTGAAGAGCATTAATTCTTTGCTAAATGAAATTGCACTGTATTGGATCTTTTTCAATTGCAATGCAATTTCTTCCTTTTTGAAAGCAACATGCTAGTGTTGTACCTAATTATCAAGCACAAAAGAAATAATGAAGTAAATTAGTACAATGACATATTAATTAAAAAATAACATATTGAAATTCAATTCCATATAATAAAACTTACCTGAGTCAGAAAATAAATCCAGAACCCAATATCCTTTATTTGAACATTTGTTTATAAGATAGTTAATGAATAATCGTGGCTTTTCATAAATGTTAACTATCTCTCCTGTTGATTCTTTGTCTTCATATGTTAGTTTTCTCACAACAACATCATAAGTCAGTATTTGGCTATGACTCTTTCTATCTACCAAATTAAAAATCATACACATATATCTATCATCTTTTGCCTAACTATCAATATGAATGAACTCGCAATCATTTATAAATAGTTGATCTTCACGGTTATGAAGATTTGACTTTTGCCTGTAACATTAAGTATTGAAAGTTCAATTAACTTGTACATAAATGAATTTAAGTATGGGGGTTTACGCAGTGCATTATATTAGAAATCATTTTCAGCATTAATCAAATATACATTTTAAATGTCTTACCATGTACGCTGCATCCTTGAATTTGTTTTCCCTTTGAAGCTTGACAATACCATTGCCAATTGTGTGTCTGAATGAAATGTCACAAATCTCCATAATGGTGATGACGTGACTTCTAGAAATCCTGAAACCACTTTACTAAGATCTTGATAAGTATAAGGGTCACTGTCATAGTCAATGTTTGGAATATTGAAACCATCGGGAATATCTGCAATAAGTAGGGCATAATCCATTTTAGGTATGGGTTTAGCAATGTCTTCAGCATTCCACGAATCGCCCAATAACCCCACGGGTGGGTGTGTTGCTGGGGTGGCGCGGCGTGGGCTGTTGTAGCCCCACAATGGAGGTTCGCCTGCCTGCCCACGGGGTGTTCGGCAATTTTGGGAATCACCCAACCACCCCACGGGCAGGCGGGCAAGCAGGCAAGCCACTAGGGTGGTGCGGGGTGGGCTGTCGTAGCCCCACCCAGGCAGACCGTCCACCCACCCACGTGGTGTTGGGCGATTCCGAGAATCACCCAACAATCTCACAGGTAGGTGGGCGGGCAGCTAGGGAGGTGTAGGGTGGGCTGTCGCAGGCCCACCACGATAGCCCACTGGCTTGCCCGCGGGGTGGTTGGGAAATTCCGTGAATCGTCCAACAAGCACACGGGTAGGTAGGCGGACTATTGGGGTGGCGAGGGATGGGCTGCTGCAGTGCCACCCCTACGGCTCGCCTACCCGCCTGCGGGGTGGTTGGGCGATTCTCAGAATCACCCTACCAACCAGCCGGTGGGCGGGCTGGTCGTCGGGGTGGCGCGGGTTGGGCTGTAATTGCCCCACCTCGGCTGTCCACCCGCCCACCGCAAGGTGGGCTACCACAGCCCCACCGTGACAGCCTACCCCCCACTCGCGAGGTGGTTGGGTGATTCCTTGGAATTTCCCAAACACCCCGCGAGCAGGTGGGTGGGCCGTTGGGGTGGCGCAGGGTGGGCTGTGGTAGCCCCAACTCGTTGGCTCGCCTGCGGCGTGGTTGCGCAATGCACGGAATTTCGCAGCCACCCTGCGGGTGGGCGAGAGGTCCATTGGGGTGGCGCAGGGTGGGCTAACACAGCCCCACCCCGACAACCTGCCTACCCACTCACAGGTTGGTTGGCCCATTCCCGGAATCGCCCAACCACCTTGTGAGCGAGCCGCCTAGGTGGCGCGTGGTGGGCTGCTGCAGCGCCACCCCGGTGGCATGCTCGCCCACTCGCGGGGTGGTTGGGAAATTTTGGGAATCGCCCAACCACCCCACAGGTCGGCAGGGTGGTTGGGCAATTCCGGTAATCAGCTAACCACCCCACAGGCGGGTAGGCAAGTTGCTGGAGTGGCACAGGGTGGGCTACCGCAGCCCCACCTGAGAGGCCTGCCCACCCGCCTGTGGGGTGGTTGGGCAATTCCCGGAATCACATAACCACCCCGCGGGCGGGCAGGTGGCTGCTAGGGTGGCACAGGCTGGGATGTTGCAACCCCACCCTGGTGGCACGCCTGCCCCACCACAGGGTGGTTGGGTGATTCTAGGAATCGCCTGACCACCACGCAGTTGGGCAAGTGTGCTGCCGGGGTGGCATGTGGTGGGTTTCCGCAACCCCATCCAAGCGGCCTGCCCGCCCGCCCATGGGGAGGTTGGGCGATTCAGGGAATCACCCAACCATCCCGTGGGTAGGTGGGCGGGCAGCCGGGGTGGCGCAGGGTGGGCTGTCACAGCGCCACCCTGGCGCCCCACCCAAGGGGTGGTTGGGTGATTCTGGGAATCGCCCAAGCAGCCCATGGGCAAGCGGGAGGGCCACCCAGGTGGAGCGAGGTGGGCTGTCGCAGCCCCACCCCGGCCGCCAACCTGCCCACCCATGCTGGAATTTCCCAACCACCTAGCTGGCGGGCGGGCGGGCTGCAGGGGTGGCACGAGGTGGGCAGTCACAGCCCCATCCCAGCGGCCCGCTTGCCTGCCTGCGGGGTGGTTGGTCGATTCCTGGAATTGCCCAGCCACCCCACAAGTGGGTGGGTAGGCCGCCGAGGTCGCGTGGGGTGGGCTGCCACAACCCCAACCTGGCAACCTGCCCCTCGCTTGTGGGGTGGTTGGGCGTTTCCCAGAATCGACCAACCACCTCGCGAGTGGGGGCCAGGCCACTGGGTTAGGGCTGTAATAGCCCACCTCGCACCACTCCGGCAGCCTTCCTGCCTTCCCGCGGGGTGGTTGGGCAATTCTGGGAATCGCCCAACCACCCCACCAACAGGCGAGCTGGCCGCTAGGGTGCGGCTGCATCAGCCCACCCCACACCACCCTAGCGGCCTGCCTGTGGGGTGGTTGGGTGATTCCTGCGCTGTGTCAGCCCACCCGTGGGGTGGTTGTGCGATTCCTGGAATTTCCCAACCACCCCACGGGAAGGCGGCTGGGCCACCAGGGTGGCACGTGGTGGGCTGTCGCAACCCCACCTTAATGGCTCACAGGTGGCACAGGGTGGGCTATGACAATGTCACCCCACGCCACCCTAACGACCTACCCACTCGCCTGTGGGGAATCGCCCAACCACTCCACGGATAGGCAGTTGGACCACCGGGGGGCACGTGGTGGGCTGCCACAACCCCACCCCAATGGCCCACCCCCTGCCCACGGAGTGGTTGGGAGATTCCTAGAATCACCCAACCACCCCGGTGGTGAGCCACAAGGGTGGCACAAGGTGGGCTATGGCAGCGTCACCCCGCGCCACTCCGACGACCTACCCACCCCCTTGTGGGGTGGTTAGGCGATTCTCGGGTGGGCTATGGTAGCGTCACCCCGCGCCACCTCAACGACCTGCCCATCCCCTCGCGGGGTGGTTGGGAAAATCCAGGAATCACCCAACCACCCTGCAGGTGGGTGGGCAGATTGCCGAGGTCGGGCTGAGGTAGCCCACCCCGCGCCACAGTGGCGGCCTGCCCGCTTACTCGCAGTGCGGTTGGGGGATTCCTCAGAATCACCTAAGTACCCCGCAAGTGGGCGGGCAAGCCGCTGGGGTGGGGCTGCAGTAGCCCACTCCACTCCACCCTCGCTGACCTCCCGCCCGCACGCAAGGTGTTTGGGTGATTGCCAAAATCACCCAACCACCCCACAGGCGGGTGGGCTAGCCTCCTAGGTGGGGCTGCGGTATCCCACCCTGTGCCACATCGGCACAGCCCCACCCCAGCAGCTCACTCGCCTGCCCACCTATAGGGTGGTTACACAATTCCCGGAATTGCCCAACCACCTCGCGGGCAGGCTGCTGCGATGGGGCTATGCCAGCCCTCCTGCGAGGTGGTTGGACGATTTTGGTAATCGCCCAACCACCCCGTGAGCATATAGGTGGGCTGCTATGGTGGTGCGGGGTGGGCTAACATAGCTCCACCCCGGTGGCCTGCGCGGCCACCTGCGAGGTGGTTGGACGATTAACCACCTCGCGGGCGGGCGAGTGGGTCGTCGATGTGGCATGAGGTGGGCTGTCGCAGCCCCACCCCGACAGCCCACCTGCCCATCCACGGGGTGGTTGGACGATTTCTCAAATCGCCCAACCACTGCACAGGCATGTAGGCGGCTACCAGGGTGGCACGAGGTGGGCTGCTGCAGCTCAACCCCAGCTGTCATGCCCCCAGGCCGGCGGTAGTATTTCAACCACTCTTGGTGAGGTGCGCCACCATCGAACACTTTCTTTTCACCAATACTTATGTTCATGGACTACGGCTAACCAATTGTCCTACTTAGTTTTTGTTTCTCAAACAAGTAATTATTATATTTCCTTTACACCAATGAACACCCATACAAATTCATTATCATCAGCAATTATACAAGAGAACACAATTGCACAGTATAAAGGAAGGGGCAACTCCCTGAACAATGAGTCTACTGGAATAAAATATATTATTCACCTTTACAATGTTACAAAGCTTGACAAGTATACTTGGGAAACAACAAGTTTCATACTTAGCCAAATTTACAACAAGGCAACACCTCCATGTGCCAACCAAATTTCCTTGCCCGAGCTGGGCGGGCACGCCCTCACATGAGCTGCCAATCGCTCCTCAACCGAACTTCGTTTCAATGGGTGGGTGACCTCACCCAAGTCACCCTTCACACTTTCATACGGTGAGTGGCCAACCTACCCAAGCTACCCGAAGACACCTACGCATTTACTTATGCATGGTGGGCAGGTGACCCACCCAAGTCTCCACCCATACCTTCACCCAAACGATGGGTGACCTCCTACCCATGCCTTCACCTGATAGGAGAACTGTGCCTCCTCTTGCTGCAGCTTCACCTTACTTTGCACCTCTTCCTTGTATGCGTAGATGAGAGCGTTCGAATGAATGCCTTCAAGCTTCATAGTTTGCCTTTACTTATATCATTGGTTGGGCAAGTCGAGCTGCCCAAGCCAACTTGCCAAACGCCCTTACAACTTCGCAACTCGCCCTCCATTGTTGGCTGGCCTTTGTCCAAGTCGTAAGTTAGCCAGTTTAAGTGAACGCCCTCACTCGTTCACTATATCTACATGTCTCGTTCTCATACTTTCGCATGCATGCTAAGTGTTTCCGCTCTGCAATTTGTTAATTTGTGCACTCAACCAAGTCACACTTTGCCTCTCGGTTATGCCAAGGACCACAGGTCCTTACATCCTCCTCCACCTAAAGTCACTATCGTCCTTGACAACATCCCCCCGATAATCATCTTGTTATGAAGATTTTTATATCCGAACAGTCTTATCCATGATATAAACTTCTCCACATACTGCAAACATCCCTGCAACATATGTAGAGCCACCATCTCCATCATGTCTCATCCTCATCCTGTAGTCTGCCTGTCAAGATACTCCACCATGCCAACACACTTTTGTCATGTGTCACCATGTAGACTTGATAGCAACATCTCTCTCTCAAACATTGCCTCGCATCAACCTGATACAAACACACCTCTGCACACTGTACCCCTCATGACTCAAACTAGTTTTGTAGCTAATCCAACCAT
This sequence comes from Pinus taeda, assembly GCA_000404065.3. NCBI lineage: Eukaryota > Viridiplantae > Streptophyta > Pinopsida > Pinales > Pinaceae > Pinus > Pinus taeda. The sequence continues at coordinate 322,782 of APFE030183237.1, read as the reverse complement.
ACACCCAAACCATAAGAATGCACATCCTTATCTCCCCATCAGTCTTTCCCTGACTTCTGCTACATCTCAGAATCATCAAGAATCTCTCCAATTCCCATGCTCAGGTCCATGGAAACTCCATTCCTTCTAAAACATGTTCAGCCCATGGCCTTGTTGCACAAGAGTTTACAACCTATCCACTGGCTCATACATCTCCATGTCATAACAGTATCTGCATAACATTATTTGCTTCCGCATTCCCCATAGAATTTCCATGAATGACACCTCTACACATGCTCCTGCATAATGTCCCTGCATAACTGTCATTGTCCATATCTCCAACCTGATGTCCATGACTCTAGTTGTCCATCATGTCCAACCCATGTAGAGTCCATCCCAACATCTAGCCATCTGCATCCAAGTCTGCAATCTGTCATAAAGAAGCTTCCTCCCAAGGCCCCTTCCTTAAGTTGGTGTAGTCCCTCCCAAACAAGGTCCCTACACCAACCCTTCTCGAAGGTTGTCTATAGAGAAAGGGGGGCCAGGAAGTTTCCTCCCTGACTCTCATCTATCCATGTATCAGATTGATGTTGTATCCTCAAGTATCTATGCAAAGCCTCAATCTCCTCACATGTACACCCAAGCTCTCTAAGCTTGCCCTTTTTCAACAGAAAGTCATATATGCCCATAGCATACCTACAAAAATCCACTATACCAGCCGGATCTCTACCATCATAATCCTCTCAAACCACTGCTTCTGAAGTAGTGCTCAGACTCCATTGTGAATATCATCAGTAGAAGACGTCTCTGTCAAGTGCCTCAAGGTTCGTGAGATTGATTTCCCAATTACTTCATCATTCCTCGCTCTTGCAATGAAATCAATCAACTTTCCTTCCTTTGTTGTTTGAGTCATACTCCCAAGTCCTCTTTGCTCCACATCCTCATGCTTCACATTCAGATCTTTGGGATACAAAGTCATAGAATTCATCCTTGGTCTATACCCCAAGCAACTACTTCTATTCATTGGAACCATCATAGTTCTTCCCTCAGTTGTGATCAAGAGAATGACCCAGTCCACCATTGGTATGGCTTGTGCAAGCCTCCTGAAATCTTGACCCAGCACCATAGAATGATCATCCATGTCCACGATACTCAAGTCCAACTTTCCAAACCACGATCCCACTCTCACCTGAGTGTTTTCCATCACACCAGCAATAGCCTTCATGGTAGAGTTGACTGCTTTGAAAGCACTCCACTCTCTCTCCATATTTTCTTTCTTCCCAAAAGATTTTGCTTCCTTCCTGCTTGAGAAGCTATGAGTAGCCCCCATATCCACCAAAGCTGCAAATCTCTTGCCCTTCACGGTCACCTGCACAAAACTCAGCTTCAAGGAATTTCCTCCTTCAATCAGCTTTATCTTGTGTCTCACATCGGCAGCCTTCTTCAAGAATTCGGCCTCAGAAGTGTCAATTGGCTTGTGCTCCAACTTGAGATTCCTCCTAAGGTACTTCACTTCCTTGATTGGCTCTTCTAAGCAAATCGATCCTGGTCTAGCTTGGTTCCCTTCAACTTTGCCCTCCATCGCATTCTACTCAAGTGCACCAACCAAGTGTCCATTGACTACCTTCATAGAACTAAGCTTCCGAACATCCTCTGGATTGTCTCGGTAGTGAGTCCCCAGCCTGTCAATATAGTCGAGCTCTTTCTGCTCAATTACAACAACCTTCTTACCAAGAAGCTTCTTCCTTATCTCGTCCTCAATTTGCTTGACTTCAGTTTCCACCATGGTACTTTTATTCCTTAATCGAGCTCTTTCATCCAAGAGCTCTTGAAGACCAAGACCACTTTGGTAGATCTCCTCATCAAGTTCCTTGAGTTTTCCATCTATTGTACTTCCGCATTGGCTTTTGAGTTCTTCAAGTTCCCTCCTTAGTTCCAAAAATCCTTCCCGAATCTTCATCTTCTCAGCCTTCATCGAAACCTAGTTAGAACTGCATCGACCCATCTATTCCAACACTTTGTACCAGAGGACTTCACCTACATTATGGCTAGATTCACTTATCATAGGTTCATCCACCATCTTTACTTTTCATTCTTCTCCAAGTTCCTTGAAAAAAATGAACTAGATCTTGTTCCACTTGTATGTGAAACCAGCTTCCTTCATTTGCAAGTACGTGTTTCTATTGTCACCAACTGTCAAGCTTCTTCAACCCTGAATCAACTTCAATACCAGCTTCAACCGTTGTGAACCTGCTCTGATAAGCGCTTCATCTAGCTCTAATACCACCTATCACGTCCCTAGGCTGACGGTAGTCTTTCAACCGCTCTTCGTGAGGTGCGGCACCACCGAACACTTTCTTTTCACCAATACTTATGTTCATGGACTATGCCTAACCACTTGTCCTACTTAGTTTGTGTTTCTCAACCAAGTAATTATTATGTTTCCTTCACACTAATGAACACCCATGCACATTCATTATCATCAACAATTATATGAGAGAACACAATTGCACAGTATAAAGGGAGGGGCAACTCCTTGAACAACGAGTCTACCTGAATACAATATATTATTCAGCTTTAGAATGTTACAAAGATTTACAAGTATACTTCGGAAACACCAAGTTTAATACCTAGCCAAATTTACATCAATGCAACACCTCCGTGTGCCAACCAAAGTTCCTTTCTCGAGCTGGGCAGGCGCGCCCTCACACGAGCTGCTAACTGCTCCTCAACCGAACTTCGTTTTGACGTGTGGGCGACCTCACCCAAGTCACCCTTCACACTTTCGCACGGTGGGTGGGCGACCTACCCAAGCCACCTGAAGACACCTCCGTGTTTACTTCTACATGGTGAGTAGGTGACCCACCCGAGTCTCCACCTGCACCTTCACTCGAACGGTAGCGACCTCCTACCCACGCCTTCACCTGATACAACACTTGTGCGATATCACCGTGTGGCCTTGCCTAAGGATGGGTGCATACAACTGCACCTCCTCTTGTTGCGGCTTCACCTTACTTCACACCTCTTCCTTGTATGTGTGGATGTGAGTGTTCAAATGAATGCCTTCAAGCTTCATCATTTTCCTTTACTTATATCATTGGTTGGGCAAGTCGAGCTGCCCAAGCTGGCTTGCCAAATGCCCTTACAACTTCACAACTTGCCCTCCATTGTTGGTCAGCCTTTTTCAAAGTCGTAACTCAGCCCGTTTAAGTGAATGCCCTCACTCGTTCACTATATGTACATGGCTCATTCTCATACTTTCACACACATGATAAGTGTTTTCACTCTGCCGTTTGTTAATTCGTGTGCTCAACAAAGTCGCACTTCACCTCTCAGTTATGCCAAGGACCACAGGTCCTTACATCGGCGGCCCGCCTGCCCACATGTGGGGTGGTTGGGCAATTCTGGGAATCTCCCAACCAACCCGCCAATGGGCAGGCATGCCGCTGGGGTGGCGTGGGGTGGGCTACCACAGCCCCACCCTGGCGGCCCATCCGCCCACCTGCAAGGTGGTTGGTTGATTCTCGGTATTGCCCAACCACCTCGCAGGTAGGCAGGCAAGCTGCCAGGGTGGCATGGGGTGGGCTGCCGCTGCCCCACCCCGGTTGTAAGGACCTATGGTCTGAAGTCATTACCATCGATGCGAAGTGCAACTTCGTTGAGCACATGAGTTAACAAAATGGCAGAGCGGTCACTTATGCGTGCGTACAAAGTCGGGAGCGAGTCATGTATTTAGAAAGGATGGGTGAGGGCATTCATTCTTGGCAAGCTGACGATGAAGGAATTGTTGTTTGGGGCATTGGTCTATGGGCGGACCAACCAAAGGAGAAAACGAAGGCGTCAGTTGGCATAAAACACAGGTTGGCCAAGGGGTGGTATGACCACACATGGAAGCATATATATTATGTGCAATGGTGGAGCATTTTGGCATCATGAATTGGCGGAGTCTTGTAGTGATCAAGTGGAGTGCGAGGTGTAAGTCGCAAAGAGGCACAGAAGTTGATTTGTGCACTCTTGGGCAAAGGCACATGGTATCACATGGACTTGGGTGAAAGATGAGGGTGCCGGTGAAGGCACCTGCCGTTCGGGTGAAGGTGTGGGTGGCGACTTGGGTGGGTCGCCTGCTCGATGTGCAAGGCGAAATGTGGTGGAGGTGAATAGGGACTCGGGTAGGTTGCCTGACCACTGTGTGAAGTGACTCAGGTGACTCAGGTAGGTCACCCGCCCATTGTGCAAAGGGAAGTACGGGCTGACTCGGGTGAGGTCACCCGCCCGTTGTGCATAGTGAACACGCTTGTTGGGAGTTCGGTTGAGGAGTGCGATTGGCAGCTCGTGTGAGAGCGTGCCCGCCCAACTTGGGCAAGGAACTCGGGCGACACACAAATGTGTGGCAAGTTGTAAAATTGGCTAAGTATGAAACTTGGTGTTTCCCAAGTATATTTGTAAAGCTTTGTAACATTGTAAAGTTATATAATATATTGTATTCGGGCCGACTCATTGTTCAGTTAGTTGTCCCTCCCTTCATACTGTGCAATTGTGTTATTCATGTATAATTGTTGATGATAATGAATGTGTATGGGTTTTCATTGGTATAAAGGAAACATAATAATAATTGGTTGCGAAAAACAAACTAAGTAGACTAATTGTTAGGCGTAGTCCATGAGCATAAGTATTGGTGAAAATAAAGTGTTCGGTGGTGCCGCACCTCGCCAAGTGAGGTTAAAAGACTACCACTAGCCTGGGGGCATGACAGGTGGTATCAGAGCTAATGATCAGGGAGCTAATCGGGTTGATGATGAAGTGTTGATCCCACTGCACTATCGTGACAGGTGGTATCAAAGTTGGTGATCTAAATCAAGGAGCTGATTCTACAAAGATCGAAGAGTTGAAAGGAAGTTCAAGTTTTGCAGGTGATAGGTGGAATACCAGGGTGATTCAGGTGAATGGTGAAATAGGTTTAGCAAAGGTGAAGCTTAGTGCTTGGGCCAAGCTGAACAACAAGGCATGGTAGGCTTGGAAGAATGTAAAGGGAATCTCTTGCTTACCTTATACAAGTTGAAGCAGATGAAAGAAGAGAATCCCCAGATTCGAAAGGAACTTGAAGTCTTGGAAAAGAATGTTGAATATGAACTTCTTCAACTTGGTTGGACAATGGAGCAGGATGAAGTTGCAGATTGTGCTGACAAGCAAGAGGAAGCCGTGATGTTTGAGGATGTTGCAAATATGAAAATGATGGAGGATGAACTTGAGATTGTTCAAGTTGGACGAGGATTGTGCAATTTGCAGACATGGGTAGATGAGGATACTCACATGGAGGAGCCTCATGGTGATGATGTAAGTACTTATACTTGTGTTTCATTTGAGAATTTAGTAGATGAACCATATGCAGGAAAGAGAAAAGTCAGGTTGTCGATGCAAGGGAGCATCTTACCATGGATGTCTATGATGAGACATTGTATAGAGAAGCAAGGATTGTTGATTGTTGTAGGACTTGTTGGGGTTGTTTGTGACCTTGTGGCTGAACATGGGAGTAACATGATGATCATTGTGAAGGATTGGGTCATGCTTTAGCCACATGGATAATTGGCTAAGTGCCCAACATGACTCATGGACATATTGGAGAAGGGCACACACTTGAGTATGATGATACTTGGGTGGACTTCTCATGGCTGAGACCAAGAGCAAGTCTTGGTGGAACCTTTAGTGCGGGAGCTATGATGGAAGGGACTCTTGATGATGAGGATATGGTTGGGTGACCAAGTTCACTAGACCGAAGATTGCAGACTTGGATGGGGATGACTGATTGTTGTGATGGGTCTACTTAGTTGGACTACATGGGCAACTTAGTCATGGACACCAGGTTGGAGACATGGAGCATGGAAGTCTTATGTAGGGGTATTGTGCAAGAGCACTTACAGAGGTGTCACTTATGGGCATCCAATGAGAAGTGCCAAGGCAAGGATGTTGTGCAGGTGGATTTGCTAGTGTGACATGGAGATGTTTTACTTATGAGCCAATGGAGAGGTTGTGCACTCTTGTACAACAAGGCCATGGACTTGGATGGAGTTGTGAGTAGACTATGGAGCATTCCTACTACATGGAGAGTTGAGGCATCTTGCAGAGACCTTTGGGCTGAGACTTGTATGCTTGCTGAGATGTTGGTTGGAGATGACACATAGAGCTCATGATGACATGAGGTTGTGACTTTTGGGGACTTCATATATGGTGGACTTGGAGGATCTAATGCATTGAGGAGCTGAGGTCAGAGACATTGATGTAGGATGGGGTGCATACTTTCGAGTACATGTATGGGTGTGCTTGAAAGAGTGACTTAATGTGGAGGATCGATATGAGACACTTTGGAGTGATGGAGTTACAACGAAGTTGATTCCTTGGTGGCAACACTTGGGCATGGGTTGAGATGAGACTTAACCACTTTTGACACATGAGAACTGATTGATCTATGATCATGGGCAGCACATGAATAGATGAGACAGGTGTATAATTGTTTCTATGGAAGGCTTGATGGATGGCACATACATATATGATGGAGGTTTATTCATTGACCTGCATGTGGCACATCGAGAGTCGGAGTTTGAGGAGAGGATCTCTTCACTTTGAGGAGATGGATGTTTTGTAGATGGATGATGATGTTGGGATAGATGTAGTTGATTTCATGTAGCACATTGACACCAAACATCATGGAAAGCGTGTTGCAGATGAGATGGAGACTATTTCATGGACCTGAGCATGGCTTACTTTTACGGAGATGGATTCTTGATCAAGTTGATGATGTGACAGGATGTTCAGAGAAACAACTGATTGTGGCATGAGAATGCTCACTCTCATGGTTTGAGCATGAAAGTTGGATTAGCTACCCAACTAGTTCAGAACATGGGGACTAGTAGTGCACAGAGATATGTTAGCATTGTGTTGGAGTATCATGGCAGTAGTTCACACGAGGACAACACATGATGAGGTTGACATGAGATGTTGCAGGAAGCATGTAGCTTGATATGGAGGGGCCAGCCTTCCACAATGGGGAGCCGCATGTGGAGATTGTGACAGGGTGGTTGATGGTCATGGATTGAGATGATTCTCTAATGTAAGGCATACCGATGGTGCATATGCCTTGGTATGGTGATATTGGTGACAGATGGTTGTCGGGACAAGACATGATGGAGATGGTAGTTCTGCATATGTTGTAGGGATGTTTGCAGTATGTGGAGGAGTTGATATCATGGATAGGACTGTTCGGATATGAAAATCTTGATAACAGGATGGTCACAAAGGTGGCATGATTGTCGATGACGACAATGATTTCAAGTGGGGGAGGATGTAAGGACTTGCGGTCTAAAGTCCTTACCACCGATGTGAAGTGCGACTTGGTTGAGCGCATTAGTTAACAAAATGGCAGAGTGGTCACATGCGTGCATGAGAAGTGGGGAGAAAGTCATGTATTTATAAAGGATGGGTGAGGGTGTTCATTCTTGGCAAGCCGACGATGAAGGAATTGTTGTTTGGGGCATTGGTCTATGGGCTAACCAACCAAAGGAGAAAATGAAGGCATCAGTTGGCATAAAACACAGGTTGGCCAAGGGGTAGCACGAGCACACATGGAAGCATATATATTATGTGCGATTGTGGAGCATTTTGGCATCACGAATTGGAGTAGTCTTTCAGTGATCAAGTGGAGTGCGAGGTGCAGGTCGCAAAGAGGCGCAAAAGTTGATGTGCTCACTCTTGGGCGAAGGCACATGGTAGCACATCGACTTGGGTGAAAGACGAGGGTGTGGGTGAAGGCACCTGCCATTCAGGTGAAGGCGCGGGTGGTGACTCGAGTGGGTTGCTCGCCCGGTGTGAAAAGCGAAATGTAGTGGAGGTGAATGGGGACTCAGGTAGGTCACCCACCCGCTATGTGAAGTGACTCGGGTGACTCGGGTAGGTTTCCTGCCCATCATGCAAAGGGAAATGCGGGGTGACTCAGGTGAGGTCGCCCACCCGTCATGCATGGTGAATGTGCTTTTTGGGAGTTCGGTTGAGGAGTGTAGTTGGTAGCTCGTGTGAGGGCGTACCCGCCCAACTCGGGCAAGGAACTTGGTTGACACACGAAGGTGTGGCAAGTTGTAAAATTGGCTAAGTATGAAACTTGGTGTTTCCCAAGTATACTTGTAAATCTTTGTAACATTGTAAAGCTATATAATATATTGTATTCGAGCAAACTCATTGTTCAGGGAGTTGCCCCTCCCTTTATACTGTGCAATTGTGTTATTCATGTATAATTGCTGATGATAATGAATGTGTATGGGTGTTCATTGGTATAAAGGAAACATAATAATACTTGGTTGCGAAAAAAAAACTAAGTAGACTGATGGTTAGGTGTAGTCCATGAGCATAAGTATTGGTGAAAAGAAAGTGTTCAGTGGTGCTGAACCTCACCAAGTGCGGTTGAAAGACTACTGCTAGCCTAGGGGTGTGAGACCAGTGGCCCACCTGCCCACTCATGGTGTGGTTGGGCGATTTTGCGAATTGCCTAACCACCCTGCAGGTGGGGGGCATGCCGCCGGGGTGGGATGTCGCAGCCCTACCTTGGCGGCCCGCCAACTCGCCTGCGGGGTGTTTGCATGATTCCTGAAATCGCCCAACCATCCCGTGGGTAGGCAGGTGGGCTGCCGAGGTGGCACGGGGTGCGCTGCCATAGCCCCACCCCTGTAGTCTGCCCACGTGGTGGTTGGGCGATTCCCAGAATCGCCCAACCACCTCGCAGGTAGGCGGTTGGGCTGTCGGGGTGGCGCGAGGTGGGGGTTCCGCAGCCCACCCCAGCGGCCCGCCCTCCCACTCGCAAGGTGGTTGGGAAATTGTGAGAATCATCCAACCACCGTGTGGGTAGGTGGCGGGCGAGCAGGCCTCCGGGGTGGGGTTGCGACAGACTTGAAATAAAAATTTTGATTTCCATATGGCGTTAAATGAGAAGTTATGAGTCATTTTTATGTTGTTGGATTATATGTCTTAATTGTGATAATTTTTATTGTTTAGAATATCTACAATGCAACATTGAATTAGAGATATAATGCATGTTTCATTCAATATACAAATAATGACTTTTGAATTCATTTAGTGATGTAATTTGTTCATAGTGTCAATATTTTTTACTTTTATGGTTGAAAAAATTTCAATTTCTTTTGTATTTAGCATGTTATGGTTGAGAACATGTTGAATTTATACTTAGGAAAGAAAAATGTTATTCTACCAGAAACATTATTGTGTTTTTTTACTCATAAACAACTTTGTTTGGCACATAAAAATTCAGTTTTACTAGCATTTTTTTAAAATGTTGAAGATTGACCCTAAAAAAAAATTATCGTTCTAGTATCATCACTTTTTCGTTTTCAAGCTATTTTTTGCACGGAAATTTCGTTTTCACTGCCATTTTTAAAACATATTCAAAATTGACCCTAAAAAAACCATTGTTCCAGTAGCCACACTTTTCGTTTTCAGCACTTTTTTGATTTTTTTCGGGGTCTTTTGGCCGGAGTTCCCGTTTTGAGTTTATAGTTCCCATTTCAAAGTTTACATTGTTTCCAGTATAACCAATCTAGAAAATGGCTACCTACTTGAATTATGCTCACACTTTCCTTGAGCAGGCAGAAAAAACAAAAGCTAGGCCACTCTAAGTATTGATTTAACATGTGTACATGATCCATAAATATAATAAAACTCTTATCCCTTGATGACTGTAGAAACTTGATGAAAGCATCATAAGACTCATGAATGACTACCTTTCTTGATGATCAACAAAAATACAAGAATCTTCTTCCTTTTTAGACATTGGTTGTTTTATAAAATGAAGTTGGTCGTTCTCAAGTGAAACAAATGTAGATTGAAAATTTTTAGATGAACTTTGTAATGACACTCCTGCTGAACAAGACAATGAAGCCAGCTGCCTGATCAAATTCATGTCATCTTTGTTCTGAAGCTCATAGTTAACTAATGGAGAAGGACTTTGACTACAGATGTCATCCACAACATCAACTATTGGATGAAGGAGAACGTGAGAGGACTACTGCAACTTGTCACACATTGGCTCCAATGAGGCTACATGATTTTATATAAACTCTTCATGTTCCACACTTTTGGTTGCATTTTCAAACTGAATGCTGCTTGGTAACTATGATTGTGGACTAAAAAAAGGTTCTATATTATAAACAAGATTCTCAACAACTTCAGGAGAAGGTTGTCGACTACTATCAACTTGCTTATTTGCTTCCTTGGTAACCTTATAGTTTTCTCTTATTCTTTCGAAAGAAGAGAAACACAAAGGTAAGGAGTCTTGGTCAAAACTTTCATGGTCTTCTCCGTGCTTAACATCAAAACTAAAAAAATGTTGATTTCTAATCTTAGGAAATTTTTCTATCAGTAATTGAAATGAAGTAAAACATAAAGCAAAGACCTTTCACCTTCTTTGAAATTTTATGGATTCTCTTCATTGCTATCATGATTGATATGCATAGGATGAGTGCTACATCTAAGTTGTTTTAATGAAGTTGCTTCCTCCCAAAAACATGTCATTGATTTCATTGTAGAGTCAACCTCTATTTCAACAATATAATCATCATCATATTGATCATACTTGGGTATATCATCATTATAAGGAATGATATCAAACATACAGATTAGATCAGCAGATTGATACTCCACAGGTTTATCTCCATATCCATTTTCATGGTTGTCCATAAATGAGTACATAATACAATCATTTTCTGATCTATGCTAACTAGAATGAGTAGGATAATGGTTAGGGTCAACAACCTCTTCTTCTTCAGCAATAAAAGGTACATGGTGTTTTTGAACAACAAGTTTATATCTCATGATGATCTTTTGTGTAATTTCCTCCACTTTTATTACCAAAAATTCGTGTTTCACTTCTAAAGATTTCAAGTGTTTCTTCTTTATGTTCTCCCTCACTTCTTCTTTCAAATTTGACCTTTTGACCAGCAGATTAGCTTCCACAACTATTGCAACATCTTGCATTTCTTCGAGTGTGGTAGGATGCCTTTCTCTCAATTGATATTCCATTTCCAGATCAAAGGCATTCGAGTAGTGTAAAAGAGCTAAATTGGGTGGTGGTTTGATATCAGTAGGCATTGAATGGTATACTTGATTGAACCTTGCTAAAACGTGTTGCACTATTTCTCCTGGTTTCCTTTTGAACTGATTATATTCTTCTAAAATCAGAAAAGGGTTCCTCTTTATCACCCATATTTCAAGGAAAACTTTCACAAACTGATGAAAATCGAAAATGCTTGCAGTTGGTAAGGTCTTGAACCATTTCTTAGCTTCACCTCACAAATATAAAAAAAATTAAAAAATTCCTAATACTGACATCATCTTCTTCAACCTCAAAAAGGTCGAGAAATCTTTCAAAACTCTGAATGTGTTTTTTAGTAGTGATGTTAGCATATTCTCCATCAAACCTGGGAAGATATTTGTAATAATTTTCAGGGAAATCATGGAGTATAGGAGGTAAGATGAGTGGCTTGTATCTATTTGGAATTTTACAATGTATAGGAGTATGTACAAAGGTTGTAAGATTATTCTTGATTCCTTGAGACTCATCAAGTAAAATATGGTCATCATAAGGTTTAGAATAAGGGTCTTGACCAAGATCAAAGATGTAAAGAGAGTTTGTATTCACAATTTTCAAAGGAAAAGAATAAAAATGAAGTCTAGAATCTTTTCTCAAATACAGTATACTCTGGAAAACCTTCTTGACATTCTCAAGAAATGAGAAAAAATAATTTACAATAAATAACATGAAGTCTTGGATGAAATTCCAACTTGAATACATGATCTTCCAATATTGTCCTTTCATTGTTTTGTTCATAAGGTTCATCCTCCAGTGGAGTCTTTGCATTAAATTTGAAACTGATTTGGAGTCACCAGATGAATGATTTCATCTTCCATATGTGTCTGATCATTTTCCACCGTCAATAATCAGATTTGATTCTTGTTATTCTTTCCCAGGGAAGATATGATCTTACGTTCCTTGACAATGGTCTCAAAATATTATCCTCCACAATGTTCCAGGTTGATGAGGATATCAATGGAGGTAACCATAGACCAAGATTTTAGTTTGGTAGTTAGCTCTACCAAACCAGAGAGGGCTCTCTCTATGAAATCACAGCCAAAGAATTAACTAGAATGTAAAAGGATTTTAGGCTAGATAGCTAGGCTCATTTAGGTTTTGAAAATTTATGGTTTTGATGTTGGATAAGGTAGAAAAACTAGGTAGCTAGGTGAAAGGATCAAAGGGTTACAATAACAAAGATATGGAGGAGCAAGGTAGCAATAATTTTGTGATGGATCTTAGGTTTTGTCGTTGTAGTGTAGTGCTCAGCAGAAGCTAAAGGTCTTAATGAGAATGAAACATTAATTCGTTAAGCAAGAAGGAAATTAACGCATAATGGTATTCCCATAAAAACAAAGCTTTATGCAGGGAATTTTCTTTATAAACTTTAAGGAAAACCACTGAAGAATAGATGAATGGAATATAAGATGATTATCTTTCATATAAGTCTATAATAGAGAAAAAAAACATCACAAACTTACTCCACATGAATTCCTAGACAATAACTGCAAATTGTATCCTTCGATTTCCAGAAAGTGTCCAAGTACAAGCTACAATAGTTCTCTCTTCTAAATTCCAACTTGTTCTATCAGAAAGAAAATGATACATAAATAATAAAACAACATTTCCCCACTCTCCAGGGTCAAATCCATTGCTTGTGAACTACTCCATGACGTGTTCTAACTAAACCCTAATGTCTAGGGAGGTTTAAAACAACTTCTTGAATTAATTTTGACTCCAACCACTCTCATAAATGAGGCCAAATTTACATAAAAACCACTTACAAAGACTAATCACCCACTATTACCTCATATCTACACTACGATTACTCAATTACATCATTTACATAAGTGAAAGAGTCAAAATAGGTCGAACTGCTTAAGAAAATAGTATCCTACAAATAGCGCAATGAATTCTCTAAAAAGTGCGACATGGGCTACAAAAAGTGCAATGTGAACTTGAAGGCCAATTTTATAGGCCTTCCTGAACTCCAAATTGAGCTCATGATAGCTCATTGGAAAGATATTTTTGTCTGATACACAATGGAGTACTAAAGCATTGAAAAATACCCAGTATAGCCCCTCAAAAATCAATTATCTCAAGATTTGTCAAAAAGCATAGTGTGGCCTCCAAAAATAGGGTAGAAAGGTGTTTTTCGGTGGTTTTTGGCGATTTTCACCCTATAAAAGATGATGAATTGGGCTTCTAGTGTCCAAAGTTGATGTATTGTCAAAATATATCCAAAAATTTAGAGTTTTTTCCATTTTGAGCTCTCCGAAAAAGCATAGTGTGGCCCACACTACACTTTTGGCTACATCATTGTGCCAAAAATTGCCAAATTTATGTGAAATAGGGCTGAAAGGAGGGGGAATATATTTCTAACCATAAGGATTTTGGAAAAATGAGAGAGGGTTTTGTTCTCTATTATTTTAGAAAAGAAATCCTCCCGTTTTCAAAAGTTGTTTCCCATTTGTTCAGAATCTAAGTTTGAAGTTGATCACTTAAAATTGGAAAAGCACAACATGCTCATAGCAAAAGCGCAGTGAAAACTTTGGAGAGTGATTTGAGTGCCTTAACCTGCTCCAAAGTGAGATCTTAATAGCCCATTTGAAATATGTGGATGTATAGTTATGATTTGACTCATCACAAAAGTCATTTGAACACTCCATGATAGAGAGAAATGCATTTTCCCAAGGCTACTCCCTGAAGTGCAACAACTCTCTTGTAGCAATTGTATTTTGGATATTTCTCCAAAAACCTAGTACATGTCTATAAAGTGAAGGAGGTTTTCGTTCTTTGGTCTATTATTGACAAAACCCTCTTTCACATTTGTGAAATTCATCATCCTTACTTCAGAAACCAATTTTGAAGTAGAATTGTCTCAAACATTTCCAAAATTCACCAAAATCAAAATTTCTCCAAATTTCTTCAAAAGTGGGTCCAGAGTTGCTCCATGAAGTTATAAAGTGGTATGATATTCTATGAGGGAAGTATAAGTAAGAAATCCAACTTAACATTCTCTTTTTTCCTGATTAGGGTTTTCTTGAGTTTTTCCTTCAACTATTTGATTTTGATCTTGGCAACCTTCTTCCTTGTATAATAATGGGCAACCATGTGTCCTTGTAGCCTCTTGTCCCTATTTTCCTTATTCAGAAGCTTATCCAAATGATAATTTGTTTTTCCTAGCCAATATTCCTTGTCTTCATTGATTTCTTTGTCAATGAGCTTTGATGTAGGGTTGGTAGAATTAGGCATCCAACTCTTGAGCTTTGAACCATTTCTCACCAATATTCGATATCCTTGTGGCTATTTCTATGATGCAAGTTGATATAGTGAATGTCACCATGAAATTGCGACTTGATCCTTCTTAAGATGTGTGGTAAATGTTAGCGCTCAAATCTACCTTAGGTTGAAATAAGGTAAAACTCAAGGCTACATCAAACCATGCTCAACCTCGTAGCTAGCCCCACGAGGACACGAGAGGGCTCTCTCCAGTCAATCTCGATAAAATGAGCAATAGGGTGTGAGATTACTCTAGAATGGGAACTGATTTTAGGCTAGTAAAGAGATAGGAAAATTTGATTTTGATTTTTTAGGTTTTTGATGGAGAAATGGGAAAAAACAATTTTCGGTCTGGGGATAAGGCCAGATCTTTGCAGAATTCGAGTTGGGGCGAGGTAGGTAGTAGTCTTAATGCTTTTTGATTAAGTGTATCGATGGATCAGAATGAAAAGGAGCTGAAGAGAGAAAGGGAGAACATGGATCCTCTCCAAACAGGCGAAAACATGTAAAACTAAACAAATTCAAAGGCAACGCACTGAAATCAATGGATTCAACCTCATTTACTCATTCATTTAGTTTTAGAAGCATAAGAAGGGAATGGCATACATTAAACATGAAAGAACTTACAATAAATTGAGAGAAAACACCATTAAGAACTTAAAGCCACAAGAATCCCAACAAGTGCTGCAAAACCTCTGATCTTTCCTTACCCAAAATATGAAAAATATGTACAATAATGTGCCAAAATCTTTCCCAAGAGTCCAACCTATAGAATGTCTCAAAAATTACATCATATAGACCTCCTAACCCCTTCCCACACCTCTAGGGGTCGAATTCCTTCTTCTAGGAGCAGTTCCAACTTATTCTAAACAAGGAGCTAGAATATAGGCATCTAAACAACTTGCCTCTAAAAGGGAGGAAACTGATTCTTACATCTGATTTTTACTTTTTTAGGAGTGAATCATCTAGAATAGGTAAAAGAGAGTCAAAGTTACATGTCAACCATCAATTTACATCATGATAACTCAAAAAGTTCATCCACAAGAAAACCTGGTTCAACTGGCCGAATTTCTCAGCTGGAAGGTGAAAAATTGACCAAAAATCCATATGCGTAGCGTGCCTGAGCCATGTGCGTAGCACGTCTTTCATCCCGATTTTGGGGCACTTCCCAGCATCCAAATTGAGTTTGTGATAGCTTGTTGGAAAACCTTGGATGTTGGCTATCCAATCCAAGTGTAATTTCCAAATTTGGAGCTCATTTTCCCCTCCAAAACTTCATTCTCCCAGAAGTACTTCCTGCTGGAGCAAAAGGTGGCAGCAAGGTGGTTTTCATGGTGTTTTTGGGCCTTTTGATCATCCAGAACTTGATGAAATGATTCAGAAATACTTGAGCATGCATAAATTACCATGACAAACCCAAAAATATAAATTTTTGCTTCAGAAAGTGTCCCAATCAAAAGTGAGCGCGTCGACGCGCTACTCATATAGCTGAAAAACATGTTTTTAGGCCAAAATATTTCAAAATGACAAAAATTTCTCCGAATTTGCTCAAATTTGGAGCGAATACCCTCCATCATGTATTATGTCCAGTCAACGAAGCCTTGGCCAAAATCTGGAGTGGATCAGGCCTTTTCCACCATTTTAGTGCTCTCCTCAACCTCCTCTTTAGAATCTTCATTTTTGCCTTGCAGACATGCATGCCAACCCAATAATGACCTTTCTTGTGACAAAGCATGTCTTTCTCTCTATTGGCCTTTTCCAACAATTTCTCCAGATGAATGTTAACACGTATAAGGCAAGACTCTCAATTAGCCGGTGTCATATCACCAGGTCTCTTTCGGGCCAATTGTCGATCCTCACGGATTTGTCGCAGCTCATAAAGTGTATGCTCATCCTCTAGTTGTTTGTTACGCTGCTCTAGGTAGTTTATCACCCACTGAGCCAACAACAATTTCTTTTTTACCGTGTCATTCTCAGCCTTTTGCTCCTGGATGATCTCCTTTAGTTCCGAGCTAGGAGAGCTCGCATCAACATCAATGATCGTGAATTCAGTGTCTCGGTCTCCTGAAGGGCCTAAAATGATTTTTTTTCCATGCTTTATATGGGTTGCAAAATATCTCATAAACCATAACCCATTTTAATAATGTTTGGCTTTTGGCACTTTATCATTTAATGCAATTCTGTCTTTGGCTTTTCACTTCTTTTTTTTTTCTGAATCTTGGACTAATGAAATGTCTTGATTTTTTGCAGATATTTTGGCATTTGGCTTTGGTAAAAATCAGAGGCTTGCTGTGAAAATTCTTATGGTGAAACAAATACAATCATTACAAGAAAATGAAGTTTGACAATTTCTAGTTCCAAAACAGAGTTTTGGACTAGAAATGTCCAAACGTTTTTGATAAAAAAACGTGGAATAGAAATATTTTGAAACCAACCTCATGACCTGCGGGCCTTTATTACATGTATGCAAAGGACTGAAAACCCTAGACTCTAGGACTAAAGACTCTTTTTAACGAAACTAATTATTTATGACCATAAATGCAATGACCGTGAACTTCAATGATTTTTGAGGAATTTTAATTAACCCTGCAGGTACAAACATGAGGAAACACAAGACAACCAGACCCCCTCATCAATCAATGGCATGCCCCTAGCGAAATGCAACAAAGTGGAATGAGCGAGACACCTAAGAATGATATGCAAAAAGCAAACTGATCTCTGATGGAGGGCTGTAACGACAGACTCTAATAGTAAACAAACTAGTCAACTTAGCATGACATTTGACTTTTTTCAACTTGCTCACAAAACTCAAGATACTCTACATACTAAAAACATTTCTTGGAGTGGTGAGGACATAAACTCTCGTGTATTGAGGAGTTCATACCTTTCCATTTACACACCCTTGTTGTAAGGCCTCCTATCCTTCTCCATAGCAAACTTGTGAGTGCAAACCCTAGAAGACAAAACAGGGGAAGGGAATGAGGGAATAGGATGAAGGGGTTAGGGACTGGGAAAATTTTAGGGGCTAATATTTGCAATTGGGCTAATTTTTCTTGCTTTTTCTAAAACAAAATTCATTGATTTCCATTTTTTCTAAAAAAAAATCACTCAAATTTCACAGCATAAAATTGTTTTACCTTAAAAATCACCAAAATTTTATTTATATGCTATATAAAATTATTAGAAATTTGAATACATTTACAAAAACATTGCCATACATTTTACAAATTGCCTATTATGTACTAGTGATATTCACCAAGGTTTCTAAACTTTTACATAAATTTCTATCCTAAAAATGTTCCCTAGTTAGGAAGTAGGAATGGGTGTAGGAAAAATTTATGAGATGGGCAGGGATGTTTGGGAACTTAGGGAAGTGTAGGGAAGTGAAAAGAGTGAGGGAATAGAGATAGGGAATTTATACAAAGTCCTAACTATAAAGGCTGCCAAAAATGCAGCGTAGTGCTAGGTTTTAGGTATAGAAGGTTTTAGGATTGAGAGTGAGGGGGTGTGAGGGTTTTACAATTATGTTTGAGTGTGAGAGAGGATTAGATGTATAGGAATAGGGTTTGTAAGCTTGAAAACATGAAAAGGAGGGTTTCCCACATAAAACATAGCGAGGTAGCTTGAGACCAATGTTTTGGAATGTCTTTGGCCATAAAAATGTTGAGGAAATGGTTGATGATGAATGAGATATCTTTTGCAATGAAGTGAGTGAGGAAATGAGTTATGATGGATGAGGTATCCATTGAAAATGTGATGAATGAGAAAAAAAATGGTCTTTATAGGCCATAGAACTCAACTTTGTAATGGTAGGGTGGCCCACCATAATTTTCATTTTTAATTTTGATATAAACTATGTAGCTTAGAAATTTTTCTTGCAGCTTTGAAACATAACTTATTACATCATTTTGAAGTGATTTACACTTAGAAACAAAAATTTTTGATGAAAACCTAACACTACTTCTTCGTTTCCTGGTTTATTGAATGAAATGACAACCTTGATGAATCTAACCTTATTGACCTAATAGAGTCACTGAGCTAAATGAAGACCATGGTGACATGAATGAAATGATGATGATGATTTGTTCAATTATGGAACATCATACTAATTGATGGCAGTGACTGGACATGGAAATCTTGAAGGAGCAACAATATACCTAGACACACTAGCTAGTGGCGAAATTCTATTATGAAAACCTAGTGACAAAATAAAATTTGACTTGAGACTCCTAAAAAAACTCGGTAAAAGCATATTTGATCACTTGTGACAGGCAGAACTGACTGACATAATAGTACACACAAATTAGCCTATTTCTTTCTTCATTCCACACAATCATCTCTCTAAAATGATGTCCTAGATTCCATTTTACTGAGTATCTTGCAGGTTTATCCCATTCAATGATCCAATCCCTAATCTCGCATTCAATTCTATAGTTGTTGACCCATACATCCTTTAACTCATTGTAATGCTTCATCAAAACCCAACATATTGTAACTTATTTCGGTGGAATGTTACGATACTACACTTCTCAGATATCCTTGGCTCCCTTAGCCTTAGCTCCTTTAACAAAAAAAATTCAGAGGACCAAACTTGTGACTCATGGCTTGGTAATATATTAGAGACCCCAATATCATAGGTTACATAGTTGAAATCTTAGGATATTTCTCTATCTGATATCCTTGGCTCCTTTTGTAATTAGCTCCATGTGTGTTCTCCTTCTCATGGTATCGAAAGATATGACCAGGGATTAATTCTATATTGGAGCCCCTCAATATCATAATTTTCTTAATTGAAATGTTATGATATTTCTATGTCCGATATATGATCCTCTGATATGCTTGCATCACCAACCACTGCCCTTTATTGGGTTGACTTACCTATCACCCCCTGCTCATTTAGAGGAGAGAGAAAAAGTCCCGACCATCCTTGACTATGCATCAATTCCTTTGTTAACTTGCTTGGAAATCCTCAACGCTTTTTAGCATTATTGAACCTACTAGATATAGTCACTTCTAAAAGTTCCTCTCATACGAAGTTTCAATATCCCAATATCCAATGTGTCACCTACTCCAATATAATGATATCCGATACTCCAATTTCCCAATGTTTTGACTCTCCAATGTGTTGATTTTCAGGGTTCTAATATTGGGTCCCTATGGGCTCATATCTTCGATATTTCATCCTTCTTTAGGCTTCAAGTTTGTGGACTTCAGAAGACCATATATTTTGATCCAGGAGTCCATTTTTACAGTTATAAATACCATTTGAAATATCTTCTAGACATATTTTCAATGGAGAAGGTATGATGTAGGCTTTAAGTCCATCTACTACTTATGAGATGAATGAAAACTCTCTACCACATTTTTCTCCTTAAATCTTCTTCTTTTGCATGGAATGTTGAGCTCCCAACTACCATAGTTATCATTTTATTGTTTCTCTAGTAAGTCTGCTACTATGATGATTCTCTACATAAAGCTTGTAGCTACCATGGGATTCCATCTGGTCCATCATAATAGTCGTCATTTTATGGCTTTTCTAGTAAGCCTCTTACTATTATGATTTTCTACAAAGCACTCCAACAACCGTGGGATTCCTCATGAACAAGCATTCTATTTTGATGATTCTCTACATAAGTCTTGAAGCCATCATAAGAGAGCTCCTGAGACATTACCACATGCATTTGCCATGAAAATCATTCATGGTAGTCTGGTTGACATCAATGCTAACATTAATTCTGATACTAACACAACCATAACCAATTTTCCAACAATATTCCCCCTTGGTATGATGGAAACAATATAAGATCCACCTTAGGATAGGCATGATCTTCTCTGGTTCCCAAGTAATATTTTGCCCCTTTGATATCAATGGCAAGGAATACCTCTTGAACCCCCTCCCTAAACCATTGTAGCCTACTCTTGCATGGTTCCCACATGCTAAGTAGTTTCCACCTCCTACCAAAATCTTGTCATTTGGAGAGAGGAGACAAAACTCCTATCTATTGCCTGAGATATTCCAATGGTTCTCTTGCCAGTGGCTTCGTAAATATATCTTCTAATTTCTCTTTAGTAGCAACATAATCAAGTATGAAAATATTAGTTGCAACCTGTTCCCTCAAGAAATGGAACTTTTTAGGAATGTTCTTAGTCTTTGAATCCATGATTGGATTTTGGAGATTTTGATGGAACTTGTGTTGTCACACATTATTGGAATGGGATTAGTGAGCTCTACATGATATCTTTCAAAGTTTTCTCCATCCATAGAATCTGTGTACTACAAGTAGCAACAACAATATACTCTACTGCAGTAGTCGACAAAGAGATGGAGGCTTGTTTCTTACTGACCCACGACATCAATAATTTTCCATGGAAGAAACTTGCACTAGAAGTATTCTTCCTTTCATTAAGGCTTCCAGCCTAATCTACATCCATGTAGGCCTTCAACTTGAATTCTTCACTCTTAGCATACCACAGGACATACTTTATTGTTCCTTGAAGATATTTGAAAATCCTCTTGAAAGAAACAACATCACTCTCATGGAGGAAAGGTTGAAATCTGGCAACAAGCCCCACCGATTACATGATGTCTGACCTTGAAGTTGCTAGATACAATAAGCTTCCCATCATTGATATGTGTTCAGTCTGATTTACTAGCGGTGTTCGATCCTATTTACACAACTTGCATCCTATAGTTATAGGTGTGCTTACTGGTTTGTAATCTTCTAGCCCAAATTTCTTCAGAGTTTTCTTGAGATATTTGGATTGGGATATAAACACTCCTAGTGGAGACTCAGCAATTTGAAGACCTAGGAAGAAGAAAAAATACCTGAACATGGAGATATCAAATTTTGTTTGAATACATTTCACAAATTGATGCCCCAATTGTTCCATACCATTGCCAAATATTATATCATCCACATACATAACCACTATCAATAAATGGTCGCCTTTAGTCTTTACATATAAGTTACTATCAACTATATCTTTCTTAAATCCTTATTGTTAAAGTTATTTATCTATCCTTTCGTACCAAGATCTGGGAGCCTATTTTAGTCCATACATGGCCTTCTTCAATTTACATATGAACCCTTCATTTGAGGTGAGTATAAATCCTTCTGGATGCTCAATGCAAACTTCTTCTTCTAAATCTCCATTAAGAAATGTAGACTTCACATCCATCTGATATACCATGATATTCTTATGGGTGGCAAGATCAAGAAAGATCCTAATAGCTTCCAGTCGTGCTGCTGGTGCAAAGGTTTCTTCGAAATCTACCCCTTCTATTTAAGCATACCCTCCGCAGACCAATTGAGATGTGTTCTTGATTACTTGACCCTATTCATTTAGTCTTTTTTTTGAAAACCAATTTGGTTCCAATAACATTTATTGTCTAGGCCTTGGAACAAGCTCCCAAGTGTCATTCTTTTCAATCTGATCAATTTCTTCCTTCATAGCTTTCACCCAGAAGTTGTCTTCACTTGCTTGACAGAGCATATTGAATTTTATCTGTGATAACAGAGCCAAATTCGCATAACTTATACAACCCATGAGTTTCCTCCTTGTTTGGACACCATGTCTTTGATCCCCAAGTATATGACTCTCAGGATGTTCCTTTTGTACATACCTGGAGGGTGTATTTGGCCTTGAAGTTATGCATGCTTCCTCACCTTCACTATCTAAATTTGTTTCCTCCAGATCCACAGACCTCATATCAAAACTTTTTTCACCATCTAAGTTTATATTTATTTTAGAGGACCCAAGTTGTGAAACTATTTCATATACTATTACATCAATGCATTCCTAAATCTTCTTTGTTCACTTATTGTAACACTTATATCCTTTGATTTGAGTAGAGTACCCGATAATTATCCCTTCATCAATGTGTAAATCAAACTTTCCAAGATTCTTAACATTATTTTTAATGAAGCACTTGTTTCTAAACACCTTAAGGTGTTTAACTGATGTTTCTCTTCCCTTCCATAAATCATAGGGATTTTTATTACTATTAGTCCTAATTTGAGTTCTATTTGACAGATACATTGCTCCCTATGTTGCTTCTGTCTAGAATTTATGAGGCACACCTACTTCATTCAACATTGCTCTAGCCATTTCCTAGATTGTTATGTTCTTCCTCTCTACTACTCTATTTTGTTGTGGAGTTCTATTCACTGAGTATTGCCTCTTGATATTATTCTCTTCACAAAATTCCTCAAATTCTATTGAAGTGTACTCTCCTCCTTTGTCTAGTCTTAATAATTTTATCTTTGATTCTTTCTCATTTTCTACTTAAGCTTTAAATTTCTTGAAATTCTTGAATGCTTCCGATTTTTCTTTTAAGAGAAAAATCCAAGTGGCCATGGTGAAATCATCAATGAGAAACATGAAATACTTCTCTCCTTTTGAGGTTTTTTCTCTGGTTGGGCCACAAATGTCTATGTGAATGAGCTCGAAAGGTCTAGATGAGGAGAACTCTTATGACTTCAAATGAGTGCTAGTCTACTTTCCAAACTGACATGACTTGCAAATTGAATTATCATGCCTTGAAAGTATTGGTATTCCTCTCATGGATCCCATCTTGCAAACCTTTATCAAACTATCGAAATTCATATGCCCAAGCCTCTTGTGTGACAATCATTCTTCATTAGTTTTTCTTAAATAGTAGTTAACTCTAGAATCATCAAGTACATATACATTTTTGTGGGTTCTTATTGCTTTCCCACCAGCCTTCCATTCCTCGTGTTCCAGATCTCACACTATTTAGATCGAAAGGTTACATCATAGCCATTATCACACACTTGGCTAACACTAAGTAGATTGTGACTGAGACCTTCCACGTTCAACACATTTTGGGCTTCTAATTTTTTATCAAGATTGATGATGCCTTTACCCTTGATTGTAGCTGGAACATTGTTTTTGTTAGGTAAACTTGAATCAGGATAGAGTGAAAGTTGACCAGGTTAAACAGTGATGGTTTTGGGGCACATGGTATTGTGTACCCATAGTATTCTGCCCATGGTATTATATGTAATGGAGCTTGATTGTTCAGAGGTCTTTGTTTCAGCCGGATGTATACCCCAGGAAGTTTGTACACCCTTCCATGCGTGGGGGCATTGTCCCCACCCGCGAGGGTCAAGGGGGCCCAATCCCCTCGGTTGGGGGGTCCGGGGGCCAGCGGTCCCTTGATGGGGGTTCGGGGGCAATGCCCTCAAAGCTAAAAACATATATAAATTTGCCTTGTAAAATATAGTAATTTCTAGTCAATCTGGGTCGTTCATTAGGCGGATGATCTGACGGTAGAACTCATGTTTAGTTTAGGGTTTTTTTCCCTAGAAGGAAACCCATTTCTTTGTATGAGGGCATTGTATTTGAGGCTGTGTAATAGATGTGTATTCTTCGAGCGAGAAACAAAGAGGTGAGACTATGAGAGAAAACAAAGGATATTATAGCGGATCTGTTGTAGGTTGTGTCTCTTCATTTTGCTGGATAATAGAAAGGAAGGACTGGTTGTTCGAGGTGGACGTAGCCCAAACTGGGTGAACCACGTATATTTGTGTCTCTCTTGTTTTATGCGTTTTCTGTGTTTATATTTCTGCAATATTTTATGTGTTCCATTGCTCCATAATATATAATATTCTAACAGTTTCCAAAGGTGACATTGTTTCCTTTGTAATTTTCTTTTAGCGAAAAGAAATTCTTTTGTCCCCAATCATATGTTTGGAACAACCACTATCCACATACCATTTTTTTTCTTGATTATGAGCTGATAAGGAAAGTCCACACTACATTCTATTTTTAGTCTTTCATTTCCAGCTCCCCTTATCCTTTTGGACAGATAACTGTCTAATATTTTGGGACTTATACATGTATCAAACTTGCATCTGAACTCATTAGCTTCATGCCCAAAATTAATACATTTGAAGCATTCTACTTCACTTAGCAAGGGATAGAAGCCAATTCAATTTTTGAGATAAGAGTTTTGAGATTTAGAAATCTGATATGTATTATATCTAAGATTTTCATCTCTTTCAACTTTGATCCTTATACAATCAACAAATTTATGTCCAAAGATATGACACTTATAACAGTGACCATAAAATAAATAGGCATGCCTATTGTTGGAAGCATTATGAGATTGTGCAGGAAAATACCTTGGTTGTCTCATTGGTTGATTCATTATTCATTGTCAATCTCCTCTTTTCCCTCCTGCTCTTTTGTGTATATAATTATTTCATGTTGCTTATTCCCATGGCTCTGTGCTTCCTTGAATCCTGCAGACCTAAAGTTTATCTTCCCCATAGAGTATTTTTGTGTCTTTGAGTATCCCAGACTGGTTTTGATTCTTGAGGGCCTTTGACTACTCAGGATCTGATCTAGTCTCTTTATCCCTTCAACAATTTTTTCATGTAAACCCTTCTCGGTCTTTATTCTCTCAAGATCTATTCTTAGAGAGAAAACCTCTACATCAAGACTCTGACAGTTCTCTTCCAATTATTGGATCATACCTTGAAGAACCTCTTCTTTTTGTTTAGCCTCCTCTAATTCAAATTTCAAAGATAGGATATTATATTTTCATGTCTATGAGATCGTTTCCCTTTTTAACTTGAGAAACTCTATCTTAAACACTTTTTTTCCTCTTCTAGTCTCTCATAGGTTCCCTTTTTTATTCTAATTTGAGAAGATAAGAGAAGAAAATGAATCCAAGTAGTATTTATAATCTAAAGTCATAAATAAGCCATAGAGGAAGACCTGAAAGGAAGGTAGATTACCAATAAGGGGATAGGAGGTTGTCATTGATCGCTGGCCAGCAAGTAAGGAACCTGGTAGAAGGAATAAACTATCTTTTCTCTTTATAGCTTCTTCAACATTTTCTTTTTGATAGGAAAATTCCTCATTGTCAAAGTTACACATACCTTCATTTCCATGTTGTAACTATTCCTTCAACTGCTTATTCTTTTTCCTTGATTTTTGTAACTTGTCAAGGGCGCTGATGAGTTCTGCTTCAAGGTCCACTATTCCTCCTCCTTCTTCCTCTTTAGAGTCCATAATACCTTGTTTCTTGGAGCTTGTTTTGAAATCCATAAAGAGATACTTATACGAATCATTCTTTGACGAGTTTTCACTGTCTGACTCTGGCGTTGAGCTATCCTCTTTGGAGTAGAACCCCCTTTTTTCTTTTGTTATGTCTAAGACTTGTATCCAAATTTCAGATCCTTTTCCTTTTCAGTATTTTCTTTATAAGGGCATTTGGATGAGAAATTTCTAACTCTTTCATAATCAAAACACTTAATGGGAAACTTCCCTTTATATTTTCCTAAGACACGCTTCAGTTTTCTAGCTAGTTGAGCCAACTTGTGATTAGATCCATTGTTGCATTAGTATTGATGATCTTTATTCTCCTTGGAATTTTTGGATATTTTGAATGTTTCTTGCTTAGGTTCAAAATTTTCTATTCCTACTCTAATCTCATAGGGTTTGAGAGTACCATGCAGCTGATCCATCTTAAGATCCTTTAAATTATCGATTTTTCAATAGCTGAGAGTTTGGAATTAAATCTCATGGGAAGAGATCTTAATATTTTGTAAACAATCATCTCTTCCTTGACCTCTCCACCATGTCCATTAATCATATTAGTTACTTTATCAACTCTAAGGAAGTATTCTTCTATGGTTTCATTTTCACTCATTCTCAAGATCTCAAACCTCATTATGAAAGTCTAAAGTTTTGTCTGCTTGACTTTGCCATATCCTTCATGAATCTGATTAATATTTACCCACACTTCCTCAGTAGACTTATAGGGCATAAATTTTACAAGTTACGATTGGATAAGGCTGAATACAAGGGAATTATTGGCTTTAGCATTGTTTCCATATTTTTTTTTACCATCTACATCAGTAGGAGGAATATCAGGGACATTGCAGTCTACTAATACTTAATTCCAAACATCTACTTCCAGGGACATAAGATACACTTCCATTCTTACTTTCCAAAAGTCATAGTTTGTCCCATCAAAGACTAGTATTCTACTTGAGTAAGCCTCATAACTATGTTTCCTAGACATAATTCCTTATATATCTACCTTCCCGTGAATAGATTGTTGTTGAAGGAACTAGGCTATGATACCAATAGTTGAAATAAGGAATTACTCGGGGGGGAATCAATAATTACGAGATTTTTTTTTCTCTTTCTATTATGCTTACAGTCCCTTCTTATATTCTTTTACTTATGAGATAATTCATTCCCAGAAGCATTGAACCATAATTTCAAACATACATGTTTATACAAAACTCACATGGGCAATACACGCATTTGAAATAATTTGTTTCACGTGGAAACCCATAGGGAAAAAACCACCAAATTTGTTGTTTATTTATGATGTAAATTAAGAACCCACTTAATTACATTTGTTTGTTTGTGAGAACCCACTTAGAGGAGGCACCGATCCCCTTTGGTAAGAAATCACCAACATACCAAGAGGCACCAACCTCTTTAGAGTGTAGTAACCAACCTACTCTTGCCACTTCTCTACTATTTCATAGAATTTTCAAACTGAAAACAAAGGCATACAAATTATAAGTAAAATACCAAACTGACTGGTTCCATATTCAAATTCTTCAATATGTCCTTTGTTCTCTCATGTAATTGTTCTTTACTTGATGCTCACAGTAAAAACTCATTACCACTCTTCCTCATATATCAAGGGCTCTCTATTGTATGTTGTCCAACACTACCCTTGTTGTTATCCACACAACACACCTGCTGCACTTGCTGCAATATCACTCAATCATCTACTTGGTGCTTAGACCACCTTGTCTCTACACACACCTCTCTCTCAATTGCAAACCATGGTTTTTTTCTCAAAGGCACTCCGCGCAAGGAAATATCTATTTTCTATACTCTAACTATCCAAATGTACTTTAGAATAGATTCATTTGATTCTATTGTCCTGGTAGTTTCCTGACATGGTATTAAATCAACAATGGACCATGGAGCTTTTTATTGAACAACTGCATAAATCTCCATGTTGAAAAATTAATTCTTAGATGACCCGCACACTCCTCTAAGAGTCCCATTCTTAGTTATTTCTCAACAGATCTTGAAATACCTTAGGGATGGCTACTCTAAATTCACCTATTTATCCTAGTCATGGACGTGAAGCAGACGATTTCTTTCTTCATTCCACATAATGATCTCTACAAAATGATGTCCTTGATTCCTTGTTATTGAGTCTCTTGCAGGTTTAGCCCATTTCAGCGATCAACTTCCCTCATCCTACATTAAATTCTATAACTGTTGACCCATACATCCTTTAACTCATTGTAAGGATTCATCGAAACATGCCATATCATAAATTACACCACTGGAATTTTACGATGTTGCATTTCTCCGATATCCTTGGCCCTCTTAGCCTTTAGCTCCTTTAGCAAATATTTTCTCATAGGACTAGATATGTGACTGATGGCTTGGTAATATATCGAAGACCCCAATATCATAGATTACATAGTTGAAATCTTACGATATTTTTTTGTGTGATATCCTTGGCTACTTTTGCAATTAGCTCCCTATGTGTTCTTCGTCTCATGGGACCAAGAGATATGATGAGGGCTTAGCTCTATATTGAAGCCCCTAAATATCATAACTTTCTCAATTGAAATGTTTCAATATTTCTATGTTTGATATAAGATACTCCAATATGCTTACATCACTAGACACTACCATTTTTTGAGCCCACTTACATGTTGCCACATGTTCATCTAGAGGGGAGAGAAAGATTCTCAATAATCCTTGCCTATGCATCAATTCCTTTGTTAACTCGCTCGGCAATCCTCGCCAATTTTTAGCACTATCAACCCTACTTGATATCGTAACTTCTAAAACTTCCTCTAATAAGAAGTTTCAATATCTGGATATTTGATATGCCACTTGCTCTGATATCTTGATATTTGATATACCACCTACTTCGATATCCTGATACTGATATGCCACCTACTCCTATATCCCGATGTTCCATATGCCACCTGCTTTGATATCCTGATATCTAATACTTCAGTGTCCCAATGTTCAGATGCTCTGATGTTCTAATCTTTGAGGCTTCGTATCTGGTCCCTATGGGCTCCTATATTTGATATTTCATCCTTCTTCAGGCTTTAATTCCCCAAACTTTGGCAGACCATATCTTTTGATCCGAGCGTCCATTTTTAGACTTCCACATGTTAGGTTCCTATACCAATAGGAGACATAATTTCGAATTACTAAGGTTAAGCCTTGTAATATTGTACATACCTTTTCTTTCTGCAATTTTTTTCCTTATTATGAAAATAAAAAAATGTAAAGAGGGTCTGTCCTAAAAGAATAATCAAAGGACAAAAAGAATGAAGAGGTCAAAAAAGATGAAAATATATGAACCCCAAAAGACTAAAAGAGACCATGAAAGTGCGCAAGTCAAAATGCCACTACTATTTACCTTTTATGTATAATAAATGATTATGTGTAGCTTGTAACTCATGCCACAGTCCATGATAGTAAAAATATTTAAACATGGCTATTTCATGCTTTGAATTTGATTGTTTATAGATAGAGAATAAAATATGACCAAACAGTGTAATCTTGGCAGCTATTTAGATAGGTAGAGTAAATAAAAGGAGCTCATCATTTTAATCTGAGCCCTTCGATGTGATAAGGTTAGAATTAGATAGTTTATTTTGTAAATAAAATAAAAATATTGATAAGGGTTTCCTAGCTTAAATGCACCCTAATAAAGCAAAGAAAAAATGGTAGGATAAGTACATGGGTAAGTAAAAGAAAGGTTGCAGAAGTATGATGATTGATTAGACAAAAAGCATATTTATAATTTTTCATCATATGCTCCAAATATGAATGAACAATCAAGCATGTAAATGTCTTTCAAAGTCAATTAATTAACTTCCCCCATTCATTTCACCCCTATACTTAACTAATTTCCCATAATAAAGTTCAAAGTACTTAAAACTTTTAAGTCAAAGAGGCTCAGAGCATTTCTCTGACTTTTGGAGGGACCCGACCCTTAACTCAATGACTTATGGATATCAAATACTAGACTTCCGTGATAAAATTTCATCCCCCCTTCAGTTCATCTACTTTCCTAATAAAACTCCTTTTCCTAAGGTTAAAACACTTTTGCCTAGGAAAAGCACTTTTCCCCATATAAAGCACTTTCATTCCATAAACCCACAAAATTCTTTACCCTAAGTGTTAATGTAAATATGTGAAAAACATGTAATTCACAAAAAAAAATTATACTTAGTTTTTTTCCCTTTTCCGCCCATGTTTGATATTAATTACTAACTTTATTATATACAAAATCCCTGAAAAACCCAATTTCCTGTATATATTTAATTCTTGTGTATAAATTAGCCCCACCACTTAGTTTAATTAAAAACTATATTAGTAACCATATCCTGCAAAAAAAAATAACCTTGCCTTAGCCCTTAATCCCGCATTAAAGCACCCTGATGACATTAAACTCTAAATTAATCTCAAATTGTCAAAATTAAGTGACCGTCGGGCCCACCACTAGCTTCTGTGTAGCTTCCCCACCCGATCGCCATGCGATCGGCCCCCTCTCCATCCAACAGCTCTCACCCATATCGAGCCAACCCCAGATCCGTCTTTTACCCACCTAATAAAGTGGTTTCCCCCCTAGCCCTCGATGCTACGTGTCATTTGATGAATGGAATAGGGCAATCGCTCACAAATACCACCAAGCGCCGAAAAGCAGTGCGATATAAACTGTTTACCAGCCCCCCTCTATGTGACAAATCAACCATTGTTCACCCCATACCCACCAAAACCAACCTTTTATGTATAAAAGCAAAAAATCCCCAAATTACTTGTTTTAACTAAAATTTCATCTGCAAGGCTCTGAACGCAAGCACGACACCTACAAATTTCAAAGTCATAAACCCACGTATAATTTCACTCCAAAGATGCTGCTGACAATCCAGTGAGCCTTGCAGCCTAGACAAAGCCCATTTGACCACTTGCAGTCGCCATCCATCCTACTTAGAGCCAATTCACCCCAGTTCCAGGTATTTATACTAGAATTCACCAAATACCTTGTCAATTTTGAAAGTAACCAATTGTTGAGTGTTTTAGTTAAGTAACCAGTTGTTGAGTGTTTTAGTTAAGTTAAAAATTAATTAAAAACTGCACACCTTGCTGAAACATCGTTTCCCTAAATACTACAAATTACCCTCCCCCATTACTCAAATCCACAAGATCTAAGAATGGTGGCCCTGATTGCTATGGATGTGAGACCCATCTCCACGCCCCATTTGGACCTAGACCACCTTCCCTTAGCTGATAGAGATTTCCATATAAAAGATACCACTGTCATAGAGCTCTTTCTCAAAATACATTTCCAAAGTAGGGACAAGTTCCTGAGCCATGCTGATCAAATTGGCCTTTGGGAGTCAAATTTGCCCAAGTACTAGTTCCCCCAAGTCCACATTGTTCCTGAAATTGTACATATGTGCTATGCTTGCTACGTCCCCAATCACATAACCATCATGTCTCATGACTAGAAAGTCCTTTTCACCATCACTCCTGAGTCCATCAATGAGATGTTGCAGCTCCAACCAGGGCCAAACCTAACTCCCCTCTCAATTGGAGACCTGTTAGACTTATCTCCCAAACTCAGCTCTGCAAGATTGGCCCAATTGATGCAAACCTTCATCATAGAAGAGAGGTACACCCCCAAAGACCCCCCCTCCACATGTAGCAACTATTTTCCCCTTGGGGCCAAAATATTGTATCCATGATATCTTGTGTTTTTGGTTAATCCAAAAGTGAGAACACTAATGAAATTATCCTGGATTTCATGTCGATCTATACCCCAATACAACCTCCTGCAACTATTTATGACTTTGCCACATTCATAGCTCACAGAATGCATGAGTAATTCACAAGAATGGAAAATGAAAGGGTTTTCAAGTACTCCTCATTTATGTACCATATTTTCTTATATTATCAATCATACAAGTTCCCATTCACCCTTTAAAGGCTGGACACCAAGGGTCAGCCCAGGTCAGTCATTTTTTGGACCCCATTGATCCACCGGTGCTAGTCTCCATACTCTTACTATGATTTTATTGATTTATTTGTACACCCAGTCATGAAAATGTTGACTGGAAGCTCTCCTCCAAGAATCAGTCTAGAAATACAGTCCTCCAATTATCTAGCCAGACCAAATTTGGTGAATGGTACCTTTACCATAACCATATAGAAATCAAGATTTATGGTTGCATGTTGGCACCATACAAGCTACCAAGGTACCTCCCAATGAGTTTGTTTGCATTAGAATACTATAGGAAAATTATAAATGTGGATGAAATACACTTTGTCAATGCCAAGAAGAAGGCCAATTTCAAAATAAAATACCAACTAGGCTCCTTCATATGCAACTCTAGAGAGGTTGGCGAAGAGGTAGACTTAGTATTACAGAGGATGAAGTTCCAAAGAGGTTTTATCCAGAGATATGATCCTTTAGAATTCATCACAAAGAAAAGACAAAAGGTCGAGCTAGAACCTTTCATTCACCATCCCATATCTGAGACATAAGCTTATGAAAATCAAACAAAATGGGTGGAAGGTACCCTAGCAAACCAGGACAGTACCAGAGTAGATATTGAGAATGCTCTTATTGATTTAGAAAAGCAGCTTGATGACAACTCTTTTCTGCAAGTACCAAAAAAACTAGAGACTACCATGAGCACTTCTCCAATCATGCAAACTCCTCAAAATGAGGAAAAGGCCACAAAAAGAAATAGAGAAGGGGCTTCGACTTCAGGGATGGCCACCTTTGATTACAGTAGTAATCAAACAAAAGGCAGAGGCTAGATCCAGCCTCTGAGCAGGAATACACTCAAGGCTCAACTGAGGTCACCAATACAGAAGCCGAAATAAGTAGGCCTACCACTCCATCTAGAGGCACACAAGAGCCTTCCACTTCACAAACATAGATGCTAGAAAGGAAACTCAATGTGGAAGTATCTTCCTTCAGAATGCCTGTAGACAAAGACCAAGACATCAAGGAAAAATATAAAGAAATCAAGGCTAGAAATGAGAAGCTCAAAGTCCAAAATTATGCTCAATACCTGAAACTCACCCATACCAATCAAACAAGGCTAATGTAAGCCTTTAACGTTAAGGAGTGGAAGCTGCAAATGACCTTTGTGAAGCCTACAAGCCAACAACTGAAGACAACATCAGATTTCAAAAGGGTGGATTTTGAAGTGTTGGCAAGGGATATTCATCCCATAGACCAAATTGAATTGCGTAAATAGGTTGGAGACATGACATACTCCACCTTGACAAGTAAATCCATAGCTTCCCACTAGCTACAGAACTCTTTGAAAAATATCTCGGCTCAATTCCAGTTGGAGAGGGTCAAGTCCTTAGAGGAATTAGTAATTGAATTGGGACACGATCCCAAGGATATAAAAGTTTCAAAACTTATTAAAAAGAAGAATGATGACATAGCTACATTGAAAAAATAGCTAAATATACCCCAGCTACATCATCCACAAACAGTAGAGGTTCTAGAATCCCAGCAAGGACATCAAGAGCTCATGGACTTAGTCCTGAAACTGAATGATAAACTCAAGGATATAGAGAAGAAATTGGACATTTTAATTCAATCGAAGCAAAGTGATGTGGCCACAACTTCTAGAACTGTCATCCCCACAGTATCCACAATAGTTCCTTCTACCTTGGCAGCATCACTAGCACCTACAGTTCCACTTACAATAGCCTTGCCAACAACAATGGAATCTACATCAGCAACGGGTACATCAGGAGAGAAAGCAACAGAACTTGTCAAAGTCATGGAAGAGATGTCTATCCAGGCTACAAAGATGAAAAAGCTAAAAGAAAAGGTGGCAAGTTTGGAAATACACTGCAAACTTGCCCAACTAAAGAAGAAAGAAGAAACACAAAGGGCCTAGAGAATGGGTGAGAGGATAAAAAAACCTAGAAAAGGATTTAACAATTGATAAGCCACTTGGACAAACCAAAGAAATGTTGTGTTCCAATATCATTGACTTTGTCAATGATATTTGGCCATCAATACAAGTTATTTTTTAGTAAACAGAGCTAGTCAAAATAGCTACTAAAGTTATCTAGAAAGTGAAGGAGGAATTGGGAAATAACCCTGAGGATGCAAATAGACTCATCCATTTCTTCAATAGCAAAAATAGATATGAGCTACCGGAGCTGAACATTGAAGATAGAACTTCCACCATTTTAGAAATAAGGAAACTCCTTTCCAAATGGAACCTTATACTTAACTTGGAAGAAAAGTGCCACAATATGCAGGTAGGCATTAACAGGTTCATGGCTAAATTTCAGATTTTGAGGGAGAAAGGTTTAACCAGTCCTATGGTCATCAATGAGAAACTCATGGCACAGTCCGACTACGGGGATAAACTTAGAAAATTAGCTAAGGAAAAAGCTATTTCTTCATCCATTAAAGCCCTACCAATAGACAAAGTATTATATGACACATTTGAGAACTTGTTTTTCCTTGAGCACGAGGTAAAACACTTGTTCCTCACCAAGCCCAATTTTGCAAAGTATACTCAGGCTGATGAGATTTATAGGAGGATGATAAATATGAAATTACCAGATGCAGAATGGTGGGAAATTGCGACTGAATTATTGTGATCAATTAACAACTAAGAGTTACCACATAGTAAATATGAAGGCACCAGGATGAAATAGGTAAAAACAACACAACAGTGTCAAAGAGTATCAGATGAAAGATCAAAGTAAAGAAGACATCAGCGTAAAAATGCCACAACTATCAGCCAGCTTAAAAGGGTCTAATTCAACTATAAAATCTAGTACAACCATAATAAAGGGAACAACAGGAAACAGTTCATTAACTGTCTCTATCTTCTTGCCATAAGATATTTTTATTTCCTAGAATACATCTCAAGTTGTTTTGAGATATTTTGTAACAATTTTTTGTATATATACTTTATAATTCGAAGTATGTAGGGTGGATTCCAAGCATTTCTATAGAGTTATTGTTCTTCAGTTTGAAATTCTATTGTGTCAATGACTGGATCAGCTAGCTGGATCAAGGAATAAAGATTAGATATTTCACTGGATTCTTGTGCAAAGCGAAGTTCAAATAAGTATTTTCTTAATTTCAGTGTTATTTTCTTTGAGTTTTCCATAATCTTATTTGTATTTCTAAGAATATGGATGTTATAACATGGAATGATATTTCAGAAATTGCTTAGCTACACTCTATCTTAACTATTATGCATATTAAATGTTTTCTTCACAAATCTAAGTTAAAGAATTCTTGATTGCTTCTTAGTTTAGGTTATCCCTTGTTATCTATAGCAAAGGATTCTTAATTTCCCTTTGTTCATGATTATCCCCTGTTCTTCATTTTAGCCCCTATTTGAGGATTCTTAAGTGCCCTCTCATCCTGGTTAGGACCATTCCACCCATTTGGCCTATAGATTTGTTCTTTGCTTTGCTAGCCTACCCTGTGAACATTCCCTTTAATGAACTGATCCTGTTTTCCTATCCATTTGTTGACTCCATAGCCCAATGGGTTAAAGACCTTGGCTTTATCAGTCTATTCAAAGAATTCCACCACCAAAACTTAAAATCAAAACCAAAACCCCCATGAACACTAAGAACTAGCCTTAAATCCCAGTAAAACAAAGCTAAATTATAGAGAGAGATCCCTCTCTAGACTTAGGTTGGATAGAGCCTAATCACAAAAGATTGGTTTGTGGTTACCTCAGTTGCTTCCTTCTTTTGATAACTTCTAAGAAAAATTCTGAGTGATAATATAGTGGCAACCATACTGGGGACTCAAACCCTCAGTCCTAATAAAAACCTTTAAGAAATTGTTAAAAATAAATTTTGAGCTCTTAAAGTAATTTATTAGAAGTTTTTCTAAAAATCTTGCATGAAACAATTAAAAAAGTTTTGAAATTTTGGCTTCAAGGAGAACTCATTATACTAGGGCTAACCAAAATCCAAACCCTACACCGATATTTGATAATTCTAACTTGATTTCAAGGAAAACCAAAAAAAGGAAAGTATAGTCAGTTACATACCTTCAGCTAAAACCAATTCATGTCTTGATGAATGGTTGTTTTCAGAAGATCTACCCTTTGATGAGCAATTTGATTTGTCATTATTTAAATCAATGTATGAATGTGAAATTTATGATACAGTCCTAGATCCTAATTTCATTGTAGACCTTGAAATCCAAAAGGCCAACAAATCCATTGAGGATTACATTTGAATTCACCACAATCATCTCTTAGTACAACCAATATCCCTGAACTTTCTGAACAGTCAAATACTACTCTTACTTCACCATTATTCGCTTCACAATTATTCCCTTCAACTTCTGAAGTCCATTCTCCACAACCATTCATACCCTCACTCCCTTATCAAAGTAGCACTACTCATCTACCATTTACTAGTACTAGTTCATCTTCCTCTACTATATCATCTTCTAATACCTCAATTCCACATATCAGCCCCTGCTAGGTTATAGCCATGGAAAATAGGTATCCTCCTCTCGTTCTACCTGCCCCACTTGGTGCCATGCCAACAGACTACTAGAGAAAAAACATGCAATTTGATGGCATAAGACACTACACTACACAACAACATGTCAATAAGATGACAAACTACTTCGAATTACAAGAAATTGTCATTGGTGATGTTCAAATGAGAATATTTGATCAGACTTTCGCTAGTGATGTTAGAAAGTAGTTTAGAGGATTACTCCCTAATTCTATTGATGAGCCTCATAAATGGGTAATTATATGGGCTAATTTTACCTCCTAACCTAGTCAAATCAACCATTATCTTAGCTTATTGTATGATTTTCTGATTATATTTATGCTTATCGAGTGAGTTGAGTTAGTTATGATACTATGTGGTCTAACATGTGTTTAATGCAGATTATTGATGAATTTTGAGGTCAAAGTCAAGGATCCAGTGGAAAAATGGCATCAATAACTCAAAGTGGACAAAGGAGAGGAATTATAGGAGGGAATCCCCCTCATTTATTACTCCTCACTTTGAATTCCCCTTCATTCAGCTTGGAGTGCAAGTAGCCAAGTCATGCACTAGAAGGCAGCCGAGCAAGTGGAGGATGATTGATGATTATCTTGAGATTTGGGAGCCAAGCCTCCTTGATTCTAAGGAAGCTATTGGTAGCTTCAGTTGTATAAGTATATAGGCCTAGGGCTTAACTAGGGTCAGAATTCTGTTGAATTTTTGCTTATGTAAACTCTACTTCAACTTTGAGCTCATTATTTTTGAGACAGTTTCATGTAATCTTGTTATTGTTTTGATAATAAAGATGGAATCCTTTCTGAGCTAGCACTGAGTTACCTCAGAGGGCTGAAGCTCTTGGGTTAGGGCCCAATCCAAGTAGCCAAGCTCCTCTTTACTTGTATTTGTATGTTTTATTTTAGTTTGTAGATTAGGTTGTTGTTAGATGCATTTCTTTTATGGTTAAGAATAGGTTGCTTTTGATGATTCAATAGTTTGCTTCCATTTGTACTTTCTATAGTAGGTTAAGTGATAAAGAAAATATTCAAAAGGCTAGTAACAATTCCTTGCCTTCTCTTCCTCCCTTTGGGACCATGATTTGAGCCAAAGACCCTCTTGCTGCCCCAAAAACACAGATTTTCCTCATGCATAAGACTTCTAGTGTTTGCATCTTTTTAGTGGTTAATAGTCTAGTTTTTCTTTGCTTCAGAACTTCTTAATCATGCTCACTTATTTATTTACAATATTATTATTTCATGTTTTCCTTTCTTGCAATAGTTATCATCATTTCAATCCATAGATTATAGTTAGGCTATTTTGATGCAAAACTTTGTTTTCCTAGATGCACTCATTTCATTGCTTGCTTGATTTCCTTGGTTGAATATCAGTTTTGTTATGTAGAAGATATCTTCTAGCAGTAGGCTAGCATATCAGCCATCCATTCCTCCATCTTATCCATGCCCTATAGGTCACCTAAGTCTCCACTCAATTCTGCCTTCGTTTCCTGCATTTTCTATAGAACTTCTTCCTCTCTCTTTGAGCAAATCCGATCATCTTTCTCTCTCTTGATGATTCATTGTGGACCCTAGGTGCCCTAGAACCTCATTCCAATCTTCATCTACCTTTTCCATGTGCTCTCACACCTTGAAAACAATGGAAACTGCTCTCGGCCTCCTCCTATAGAACGTTATTTTCCTCCTATAGATTTCCTGTGTCCTCCTGTAGATTTTCCTGTAGGCTTTCTTTTGAAGGCCGAGTGTGGGAAAAGCCTCCAGAAGGCCACCTGAGACCTCCTAGGACCCATCCACACCATCCTACATCCTTTCAAGTCCCAAAAACAACCTCTAACACCACCTATTCGTTGCCAAATTCACTCACAATAAATTACATGCACGCCAAATTCACAAAAAAATACATAAAAACCCAAAAAGATGTTTTGTGCTTATTTACTTCCAGAAATAGCTTATTTAGATGTTGTTTACTTCTTTGAGTAGGTAATGTCATTCCTTTCATGGTTTTCAAAGTGCTTTCTACAAAAGTAGAATTAGTTGGTTAATTAGGGTTTACTAGTTTTGCCTTACATTTCAACTTTTCTCCTTTTTGCAGCTAGAGTAACATCTATATAGTACTCTTTCTCTCCTTTCATCACATATAGAGCTTATTCTAGAATCCATAGAAGTTGGCTTGAGCTCCTAGTTATCTTGCACCAACTGACCAAGTGACAACCTGTAGTAAGAACTAGTACTTGTGCGTATAGCACCGACGCTTCCAAGTTTGTTATGAACTACCAAGTTGATAAGAGTAAAGTAGGCAGCCCAGGAGTTGCAACGTTATTGCTGCAATACTGGTCCTCACCACTTTTTGGTGCCATTTCTAGGGAAGCGTTAGAGTATTTTGTGATTACTGCTTTCTTCTATTTCCTATTGCTACATTCTGCTAATAGTTTATTTCAGCAAAAGTAGACTAGTCATTTCCTTTCCTTTCAAGTTCTACATTTTGTTGCTTTCCTTTTCAATTCTACAAATTTCATTTCAAGAAGTTCATTTCAGTTAGTTTCAATTTGTTTTGTTCAATCAATTTTAGCTTTGCAGGTACTATGAGTGTGGGGAAAAAGAAACAAATACCAACCAAAAATATTTCTTTTCATGCCTCGTAGGAATAGAGGTAATTCAGGAAAAAAATTTCCCAACACCCCCACTACTTCACACAACCAACCTTCTCTCTTCTTTGGTGGCTACAATCAAGAATAACCCTTAGGTGAATAGCCAGACATATTTGAAGAACCTATAGGGGAAGAAGAATAAGAAAACATTCATTTGAAGCCAATGGCTCAACAAAGAAATGTTAGGGGGAATGGAGAGAGAATAGAGGATACCTTTCCCATTCAGGAGACCAATGGGGAAACCAAAATGAATAATATAAGCCCTTCCACCCTACCTCATTTCAATGGTCTAACTATAGAAGATCTTTACACCTTTTTGTTTGAGTTTGTTGTTATCTGTCGAACCTATGACTATGCAGAGGATGAGCAAAAGTTGAAGTTGTTCCCTTCTACTCTCAAGGATGCAACACTACGTTGGTTCATGGGATTACCTGGAAATAGCATCACAACTTTGGCTCAAATGTAGCAAGCCTTTAGCAACAAGTATCAAGACTATTGTAGGTCAAAAGATACTAAAGAAGAAATTTTTCGAATGACTATGGGAAGCAATGAGTCCCTGGAATATTATGAAGAGAGGTTCTAGCTCAGTTACAAAAGGTTCGGGTGTACACTTGACCATGAGTCTTTGAAGCTAACCTACTCGGGGGAATTCGGGAAGATATTTTAGACACCCTCCATCTACTGGCCGGGGGAGACATCTACCAACTATCTTATGAGAACATAAAGATTGTTTTTAGAAACCATTCTAGAGTAGCCAAAAAGAAAGGTGGGGGAGTCAACCCATAACCAGTACCTCTTCCTCTAACACATCCTTTAAAGGATAAATTGGAAACATGATGGAAGACTTCAAGATTGAGATGTTGCAAACTCTTTCCATGAAAATGGATACCTTACATATCAAAAGGAAACAAGAGGAAGCAGAGAGGGCTTTGGGCATTTTTTTCCCTAGATGCACCAGGAGGCATCCTAGGAATGAATGCCCATTGAACTCTATATAGGTTTGTTTAGTCTATGAAGAAAATCATTCTACAGAAAAGTTTCCTTCCTTACATGGAATTAAAGATGAATATCAAGGGGCTGAGGGAGTCATTGAACAACTCTATTACATAAACCAAAGGAGGCTACATGGACCTAGGCCATATCAGCAGGGGATGCAAGGGACATCTTAGGCATACTACAACCCCAACCAAGTCATTTCCATACATTCTTGGGCCCCCCATGCTCATCCTTCCTAGTCCACACCTCCTCCTTGGTCCTTCACATCTCCATATCATGCCCAACAAGACACCCATTCATTTCAATCCTATGCTCAGCCGCAGCCTCAGTGGGATGCATCTCATCACGGGTGGAGGCCCCAATACAACTGTCCTCCCACTCTTTTTCCTCCACCACATGCCCAACCATAACTGTTACCTCTTGCTCCACCAAAGCAACCCCAAATGCCTGCCCAGCAAAATCCGAACCCAAACAAAAGACATGCTCAGCAAGTGTATAGTGGGGAACCATCATGACCGACTTATGTTGTGGAGATTCAGTAAATTAACTTGTGATCTAGGAAAGTTCTCCTAGATAGCCAGCCTCCACCCAGGGAGGTTGAGGAAGATAAAGAGGAAAGTGAACCTAAATTAAATCCACCCTTTCTTGAGAGACTATACACAACAGTGCAGCCTACCCCAAAAGAAACTAAACTCTTAGGAGAATTGAAACATTTATGTGTGAAGATACCACTTCTCCAAGACATAAAAGATGTGTCTATCTACAATAGGTTGACCAAAGAGAAGTTATTTAGGCATCCAGGAAGGTGCAAGAGAGATGCCCCAACCATCAATGTTAAAGGGAAACTATTCGAACTAATGTTACGACAGGTAATATGTCCAAAATATCTAGACCCTAGAAGCCCAGTAGTTGATCTCCACATCAATGGCAACATGATCCCACACACCTTGATTGATCTGGGAGCTACCATTAATGTGATGACAAAGGACATAATGCTCAAACTCAACCTCCAGGGCTCCTTGAGGAAGACCACAACCGTGCTACAACTTGCAGACCGCTCCACCATGACCCTTGAGGGGATTGTGGAAGATGTGATAGTCTCCATTGATTCTTGGGAGTACCTTGTTGATTTCTTAGTTCTCTAGCCAAAGGAAGAGCTCACTGGGTATCCTCTCATTCTAGGAAGACCCTAGTTGGCTACTGTCAATGCCTACATTAGCTGTCGAGCTGGGAACATGACCATAAAGAACAGGTATATGTCCAAACAATTAATCCTATATCCTCCTACCCAACCCTTGCTAGAACATTATCTACCTCTCTGGTTGGAGGAGGAAGATGAGGATGAATTCTATTTTTCACCACTTTGTGCATTAGAAATTGCCATGGGGGGAAAACTGCAAGATGAGGATGATACGATTGAAAATCTGATTCAAAATCCACCTCCCATTATATCACTGTTAGAGGACATAGTAAGAGAAACCCAAAACAAACCCTCAACTGATCTCTGCGTGGCAGACTCCACTCCTCTTTGTGTTAAGAATATAGAGTTTGACCCATAAATAACCATGAAAATCAATCCATCCCTATCCACTTCCCAGGAGAAGGAACTATGTAGCCTGCTGAGAAAACACATAGATGCCTTCTTTTGGAGTTATAAGGAGATGAAAGGAGTGCACCCTTCAGTATGCACCCATCATATATACATCAAGGAGGATTGCAATCTAGTCAGGCAACCTCAAAGGAGGATGAATCCAGCACTTAAAGATATTGTTAAGGAATAACTGCAAAAATTTCTTGATGTAGGATTCATCTATCCCATCTCTGACAGTGAATGGGTCTCTCCTTTGGTGCTAGTACCCAAGAAAAATGGTAAGTGGAGAATCTGTGTTGAATATCGCGAATTGAAAAAATCCACTAAAAAAGGCCATTTTCCTTTACCTTTCATAGATCAAGTGTTAGACGGTCTGGAAAAGAAAATGATTTTCTCTTTCCTAGATGGGTTTAGTAGGTACAATTAGATTCAAATCAGCCCAGAAGACCAAGATAAGACCACTTTCACTTGTCCTTGGGGTACCTTCACATACCGGGTCCTTCCTTTCAGTTTTTGTAACACTCCTTCCACTTTCCAAAGAGCAGTACTGAGTATATTTTCTGAATTAGTTCATGATGTAGTAGAGATATACATGGATGAATTTATTCCTTATGGTTCTGACTTTTAGGAAGCTTTATCTAATCTAGGAAAAGTTCTAGATAAGTATATTGAGATGAACCTATCCCTTAGTCCAGAAAAATGTGAAATCTTAATGACTGAAGGGACCGTGCTAGGTCATATAATATCTCAACAAGGACTGCAGGTGGACCCCAACAAAATTGCCATCATCCAAAGGGTCCCACCTCCTCAAAAAGTGAGAGATGTCAGAAGTTTCCTAGGCTTAGCTAAGTATTATTGGAGATTCATTAAAGATTTTAGCAAGCTAGCCTCTCCTTTGTTTGGCCTCTTAGGTAAAGATGTCGAATTCATATGGTCGAAAAACTGTCAAGAAGCCCTTGAAGAGCAAGCTCGTGACTGCCCCAATTCTAAGAGGCCCAAATTGGGCCCTTCCTTTGCACATTCACAAAGATGCCTCGAAAAAAGAAATAGGAGTAGCCTTAGGAAAAATTGATGAAAAGTTACTGTATGCCATATACTTTATAAGCAAAAAATTGTCAAAGGCAGAGTTAAACTATACGTTGACTGAGAGGGAACTCCTAGATGTCGTGCATTCCTTAAACGAATTCAGACGTTATATCACAGGCTATCAAACTTTTGTGCACATTGATCATGCTATAATTAGATATTTAATGAACAAATCGGATGTAAATGCTTGCATTATTAGATGGTTGCTTTTACTGCAGTAGTTTGATTTGACCATTATTGATAAGCCTAGTAAAGAAAATGTTGTTATTGAATTTTTGTCTAGAATAAATTTGCTTGCAGGTGAAGAAGGAATGGTGGATGACCAAATGCCAGATGAAAATTTATTTGCTATCTCAGTACTCTCTCCATGGTTTGCCGATATAACAAACTACTTGTTTTCAGCATAGCTCCCACCACACCTATCCTCAAAAGATAAGAGCAAGATAGTAAGGAAAAGTGCCCCTTTCAACTGGATTAGGGGCAATCTCTTCAAACTTCACCCAGATTAGATCTTGAAAAGATGTGTCAAGGAGGAGAAAGTCTTTGACATCCTCTTGACCTATCATGACGGGCCTTGGGGAGGTCATTTCACAGCAAAAACAACAGCCTTCAAGATACTACAAACATGCTACTACTGGCCCACTCTTCATCAGGATGTGAGGAGATATAACAGCCAGTGTGATTGGTGTTAGAGGATCGGGAAACCTACTTCAAAGGATGAGATGCCTATGCAATCTCAAGTGACCTTTGAGCAATTTGAGAAGTGGGGCATGGACTTTATGGGGCCTATCAGCCCTCCTACAAAGCAGAAACAATACATCATTGTGTGCACCGATTACCTGACAAAGTGGGTAGAGACAAAAGAAATCAAAGTAGTGACAGAGGAAAAAGTAGTTGAATTTTTTAGAGAGAACATATTCTACAAGTTTGAAATTCCAAGAGATATGGTCATAGATCAAGGCAGTCAGTTCACTTATAATTTGATTGAAGACTTTCTC
Organism: Pinus taeda; assembly: GCA_000404065.3. Lineage (NCBI taxonomy): Eukaryota > Viridiplantae > Streptophyta > Pinopsida > Pinales > Pinaceae > Pinus > Pinus taeda. Next base: position 279,484 of record APFE030183237.1, on the reverse strand, counting down.
ACACATCATAGAATCAAGCACAAGACTTTGACCCCTCACCATCCACAAGACAATGGGCAGGTGGAGGTCACTAACAGAGCATTAGAAGGGATCTTAACAAAGGTAGTGAGCAGCAACAGAAAACACTGGGCTGACAGATTAGTTGAGGCCACTTGAGCCTACAACACAACATGGAAGACAATCATAGGGTTCACACCATATGAGCTGGTCTATAGGAAGAAGGATTTACTGTCAATAGAATTTGAATTCAATACCCTAACGATGGTAACTCAACTAGACCTAGACCTCATCCATGCACAAAAAGGAATATTACTTCAGCTCAATGGATTAGATGAACATAGAATGCAGGCCCTTCTCCATACAGAGGTAGTTCAACTTCAAAGAAAGATATGGAATGACAAAAATATCAAGGAGAAGAAATTCCAAGAGGGATATTGGGCACTACTCTATGATTCAAGATACAAATATTTCAAGGGCAGGCTAAGGACAAGATGGCTGGGACCCTACACTGTGGAGAAATGCAATGACACTGGTTCAGTTTTGATCAGAACCATTGATGATGAATCCATCCCCACGCTTGTAAATGGACACCAGTTTAAAGTCTAGAAGAAAACCCTCTACACGCAAGAGTTCATTGAAGATATGAATAATACAATATGGTAGTGGAGCATTTCTTAGCCTCCACTTCACCCACTCACTAAAGAAAAAGAAAAAAAAGAAAAAAAATAAGGACTCAAATGAAAACCTCCATGAGGCACTTGAGTCCCATCATTGGGTTGAAAACCTCTTCTAAGGCAGCCTAGTGATGTCAAAAAAGGAGAGAGAGAGATAAAAATAAGATCCCTGGGTGAAAACCTCCCTTGGAGGTGTTGAGGGTAGGTAATTAAGGTGAAAACCTCCCTGAGGCACCCTAGTTGTTTAAAAATAAAAAATAAAAAAAAATTCATTTGCATTGCAGGTTTGCAGGAGGAATATAGGAAGTAGAAGAAGGTGATAAGGGAGCTCTAGAACCAACACCAACACCTATCCTACCTTCCCGTACCTTTCTCCATCATTCTTGGCATTTATTTCACCTCACTGTGCTTCTTTTTCAAGAACTATGTTTTCTACTTGAGGCTCCTATAGGAGTTACAAAGAGCCAGAAATGGATATAAAAGGTAGTTTGAGGGATAGGGAAGCTTCATAAAGAACCTATAAACCCTCCTATAGTCTTCAAACTTCCTTGCCATCAATTCTGAGCCTACGTCACACCCCAAACATCATTCTTCTTCCTGTCCAAGAAAAACACACAAAAAAATAGGAAAAAAAAAACAAAAGAATAAGAAAGGAAACAGCACCATCCACCACACCTGAAACCTACCTATTACCTCTCCATCTCTATCTACATCTCTGGCATCATCATTATGACTCCAAGCATAGAAAGAAGCTAAATTTTCAAGGGGAGAAGCAGCTACAATATCTCCTATAGGAATTCCTGTAGCAACTGATTGCATTAAAATCCAGCATCAACAACAAGAGAGTGCAAACATGAAGGTTGAAGAAGACACCTAAAGCTCAGATCTAGCCAGAGAAGAACCTACACAAGACACAACCACACATCAACAAGAAAACATCGTGCATCAAAAGAAACAAAGGCATGCAGTAGAGAGAGAGAGCCACATCACGTCATAGCAAATACATTCGGATCTCATGTAAGTAGCTAACCCTCTCCTCTGTTTGCATTTGTGTAATTAGAAGGCATGCAAAAGTAATGATATGGTTGAGGTTGAATGAGGGAAAGGTGGCTAGTTAACTTTGCCACCTTCATCTAGTTGACTCCACTCATCTGAAGATGTAACCCACACGTGCGCACAGTCAACTCAAGAAAGATGTCAAGGACAGGTAGTGGAGGAAGTGTGAACTCCGATGCAATCATGAGGGATGATTACGAGGAGGGGCCATGATGATAAGGCAGGTGGGGACTAATGGTCCAAATATAGCAAATGTATAATTTTCTAGCTCACCCTCCATCACTGGAAATATCCATAAAGGGCAATAAGTACTCCTCTCTGAGCACTCTCACCACCTTTTCCTTCATTCTCTCCTCGAAACTCAACTATACCTGTTCCTTTGTGCCCCCACAGCCTCGTAACCATTGTTCTCCATTGATCTCTCTCATATTCATACTCTCGGAATTTTCTACGGGAGCACTTAGAGGGTCTACAGGAGCACCTACAAGAATTCTACAGGAGGGACAACAGGCTTCTATGGGAGGGGTAGTGAGTTGTTTGAAGGGAGAAAACATAGGTTTTAGCATGCTTTTTTATCTGAGAAGGTAGGTTCCATGCATGTCCCCATTGAATATCAATATATGCAAGCAATGGTTTCAATTTGAGGAGGAGATAAACCCTTTAGGAGGAGAAAATACATAAAAGAATTTCTGTTTTTTTTTTGTAAACACATTCTCCTCTGTTTCTCTGTTTTTCTCAAAAATTGTTGTCTCCATCTCCACATTTGGTTTCCCAGAGTGTAAAAAAAATGACAAGAGGATTTATGAGGAAGGATCCCACCAACTCCTCTAGGATCCATGCACATCCCCAGGTACTGGACATATTCACAAGAGCAAATTGGATGAACTTTTTTGAGAAATTCTGAGGGTTTGATGAGGAAATTGCCAAAGAATTTTCCCACTCTTTGGTCCCTCACACCAGAACACATGCCACTGTCACCTTTATAGGTCTTTGCATGGAGACAACCCTTGAATTTATTAGTAGGGTCACTACCCTTCCTCTTGGGCTGCCTTGGAGTAAGGATGAGAAACCAATAGGCCAAGCTGCTAAGAAAAACTTTTTCCAAAACATTGAAACACCTGTAGAGGATAAAAATGGCATTAGAAGGGCTAGAATACCATATCCTTGGGATGAGGTTACCTACCAAATAATCAAATATATTTCTTATGAGGGGAGTTATAGCATTTTCTATGGTTACCACTTTAGAATCCTTCATGAATTAAGGTATGAGATGGAAACTTTAGCACCTCAAAAGCTCAACATCCCTTACTTCCTCTTGCATTCCCTCATTGACTCCAGCACTAAGGTTCGAACAAGAAATTCATAGCAGCTAGCTGACCATGGGTTAATCAAAATTTTAATGGAATAATCCCTCCATACATTTACACTCCCTATAGCATGGGAAATATTCTGAAACATGACAGCTGAGGATGACATAAAGAACCTAACCTATGATATCAATCCTACTGGCAGTGAGGAGTAAGAGAAAAATTGGGGAGAAGGTGAAGCAATTGAAGACTTAGCAGAATAAGAAAGGAAGGAGGAAGAAACTAAGATAGAGGAAGAGAAAGCTGAAGAAACAAAGAAGGAAGGAACAAAGATAGAAAAAGAGATAGAAGGAGGAGAGAAAGAGGCAGAAAAGACAAAACAAGGAGAAGTGTCCCCTGAGACTCTAGAAAGAGAGGTAGCAACTGCTCTCACTGTCGTTAGTAAACCAATCAAGCCAAAACAAAAGAGGAAAATGCAGGCCTCCATGTATTTCAAGGCTAGGAAGAGCACAAAAATCAAAACAGGGAAACCTGAACCCTCTTCAAAAATGCGAATTACAACTGACGATTCAGCTTTACCCAACGAAAATAATCCCCTTCCAAGGCACCTATCACATATGAAAGGGGGACTCTTAGATCTTGCACATGGAAAGAAAAGGTGGAACTACAGGACCCAAAAACAGTCCTACAGGAGGCTCAGACAGTGCTATAAGAGACACTGTCAAAACTACAAGAGACCCAAGAGCTTGAGGAAAAAATGGAAGGATAGCCATAGGTAAAGGAGGAAGAAATAGAGCTACAAGAAGTTGATCCCCAGCCCAGTCTTGCCTCGTACTACAACCTTATGGAGGGAGGAAGAATGATTCCACAAAAATTTGCAATTCCACTATTCTTTGAATTAGAGAAAGAGAGAATAAGAACACATAGGTGGACACAAATAGCCAAATCCAAAGGAGTTGAGGATATTGGCCACATGGAGAACAAACTCAGAGAAATGGGCAGAGAGTTGAGCGTTATCAAACATAGGGAAGCAATTACAAGAAGCCACCTTGAAACTAAAAGTGAATTTCTAAGGAGGCAGCTACAAGAGAAAGAGACCCAACTGGCATTCATGGCTAGCTTATCCATGGAGGCATTGCAATGTAGAAGACTAGCCAAATCCTATGGCCTATATCTCAAAGACCAATGGTTGCAATTTCAGATAAAGACTTTGGCACAAAGAGGCATAATGCCTTTCCAAGATTACAAGTAGTTTATGGACCTGTGTGACCAAAGAACATAAGAAGATAAGGTAAATATTGCATAATTCTACCTACATAACATGGCCCTCATAGACATGAATGTGTGGTACCCCAATGCCAGGTTAGGTGATCTGCAACTAATGGCCATGGCCTCATGGATGAACCACGAAGAGTTGAGGGCAACAGAAATAAGAAGGTTGATTATAAAAGAGTAGAATGAGCCATTAATTCTTAGAGTTGAGCCATCAAATCCCATGGCACTCATCACCACACATAACTTGCTTGCCAATAATCCTTAAATTTCCCCTAGATATATAAGTGATTAGGCAAAAACCATTGCACACTTTGAGGATATGCAAAGGCTACTTGGGGATGACTATGTGCATGCATGCATGAGGAGATGGAACACCCTACCAGATAGTCTGCAGATCAGGGAATATCATTCCCCCATGAGGATGAAGGAGGCATTAAGAAGAGTGCCACTATGCAAGTGCTCCATGTAGAGGCTAAAGGTCAACTGCATTGGCCTCAAACTGAGTCCCCAACTACTATTAAGCATGCTGGAAGGCTGAAGAGAAGAAGAAGAGGAGAGCAGTGGGAAGAGATAGGAAGGAAGGAAAGATTCTATGACAAGGAAGAGGAGACCACATCAGAAGCTTGGGTTGCTAGGGAGGCCACCAAGGCCATAAAAGATGAGGAAATGGACTAAGTTGCTTAGAGGATGAGCAACACTTTCAGTAGGGGGTGATGATGAGCCTCATAAATGGGTAATTATATGGGCCCATTCTACATCCTAACCTAGTCAAATCAACGATTCTCTTAGCTTATTATATGATTTTCTGATTATATTTATGCTTATGGAGTGAGTTGAGTTAGTTATGATACCATGTGGTCTAACATGTGTTTAATGCAGACTATTGATGAATTTTGAGATAAAAGTCAAGGATCCAATGGACAAATGGTAGCAATAACTCGAAATGGAAAAAGAAGAGGACTTATAGGAGGGAATCCCCCTCATTAATTACTCCTCACTTTGAATTCCCCTTCATTCAGCTCGGAGTACAAGCAGCCAAGTCATGCACTAGAAGGGAGTCGAGCAAGTGGAGGATGAATAATGATTATCTTGATTTTTGGGAGCCAAGCCTCCCTAATTTTAAGGAAGCTATTGGTAGCTTTAGTTGTATAATTAGAGAGACCCAGTGCCTCACTAGGGTTGGATTTCTGTTGAATTTTTTCTTATGTAAACTCTGCTCCAACTTCGAGCTCATTATTTTTGAGATAGTTTCATGTAATCTTGTTATTGTTTTGATAATAAAGATGGAATCATTTTTGAGCTAGCACTGACTTACCTCAGAGGGATGAAGATCTTGGGTTAGGGCCTAATCCAAGTAGCCAAGCTCCTCTTTACTTGTATTGGTATGTTTTATTTCAGTTTGTAGATTAGGTTGTTAGATGCATTTCTTTTATGGTTAAGAATAGGTTGCTTTTGATGATTCAGTAGTTTGCTTCCATTTGTGCTTTCCATAGTAGGTTAGGTAGTGATAAAGAAAAGATTCAAAAGGCCAGTAATAGTGCCTTGGCCTCTCTTCCTCCCTTTGGGACCATGATTTGAGGCAAAGACCCTCTTGCTGTCCCAAAAACACAAATTTTCCTCATGCATAGGACAACATTTTAATGGTTAATAGTCTAGTTTTTCTTTGCTTTAGAAATTCTTCATCATGCTCACTTATTTATTTAAAATAGTATTCTTTCATGCTTTCCTTTCTTGCAGTAGTTATCAACATTTCTTTCCATAGATAATAGTTTAGACTATTTTGATACAAAACTCTATTTTCCTAGATGCACTCATTTCATTGCTTTCTTGATTTCCTTGGTTGATTGTCATTTTTGTTATGTAACAGATCTCTTCTAGCATTAGGCCAGCCTATCAACCATCCCATCTTCCATCTGATCCATGCCCTACAGGTCACCGAAGTTTCCCCTCAATTCTGCCTTAGTTTCCTGCATTTTCCATAGAACTTCTTCATCTCTCCTTGAGCAAATCCAATCATCTTTCTCTCTCTTGATGATTCTTGGTGGACCTTAGGTGCCATAAACCCTCATTCCAACCTTCATCTATCTTTCCCCCCCACTCTCACACCTTCAAAAGAGTGAAAACATCTCTTGGCCTCCTCCTGTAGGCCTCTTGTAGAACGTTGTTTTCATCCTGTAGATTTCCTATGTCCTCCTGTAGATTTTCCTATAGGTTTTCTTTTGAAGGCCAAGTGTGGGAAAAACCTACAAAAGGCCTCCTGAAACCTCCTAGGACCCATCCACACCATCCTACATCCTCTCAAGTCCCAAAACCACCCTCCAACGCCACCTATTCACTACCACATTCACTCACAATAAATTACATGCATGTCAAATTCATATAAAGATACATAAAAATACAAAAAGATGTTTTGTGCTTATTTACTTCTTGAAATAGCTTAGTCACATGTTTTTTACTTCCTTGAGTAGATAATGGCATTCCTTTCATGGTTTTCAAAGCGCTTTATGCAAAAGTAGAATTAGTTGGTTAATTAGGGTTTACTAGTTTTGCTTTACATTTCAAATTTTCTCCTTTCTGTAGCTAGAGTAGCATCTGTAGAATAATCTTTCTCTCCTTTCATCACATATAGAGATTCTTCTAGAATCCACATAAGTTGGCTTGAGCTCCTCATGACCTTGTGTTGGCTGACCAAGTGACAACCTACAGTAAGAACTAGTACTTGTGCATATAGCAACGACGCTTCCAAATTTGTTACGAACTACCAGGTTGATAAGAGTTAAGTAGGTAGCCCAGGAGGTGCAACATTATTGCTGAAATAATGGTGCTCCCCAGGTATTGACAGTATAGAGGTGTTTTATCAACAATTTCTAAATATATGAGAGAAGAGAAATAACCCCTTACAAATCCTTTCAGAGTATGAAAATATCAGAAGGGGGCCTAATGAAACTGTACATGATTATTGCACTAGATTTAACAATATATACAATGCAATTCCAGTTAACCTTAGATCCCCACCTGATTTAGCATTAATAAAGTTTCTTGATGGTTTTGACATGAACATGACATACCTTTGCACGATGGGTGGGTGCTCACCCGAGCCACCCAAGAACCCATGCACAACTACCCAACCGCACAAACCGGGCATTGACACCTTCACCCGTGCGCCTTCGCACAACCAGGCACCCACGCCCTCACCCACTCACACCTTGCACAACTGGGCACCCATGCCTTACTTGTGAACACCTTACTTCAATTGGCCTTCATCTAGATTTGTGCGTTCAAGTGACCTGCCTAAGACTTGGGCGCATAACCATCTGCGCCTTCCTCCTTACTGTGGCCCTTTCCCATACACTTCTCCTTGAATACTTGCTTGTCAAATTGCTTGAGCAATGCCTTTCGAATGAGCTCCATCGCATATGTTTATACCATGCGTTGGGTGATATCTTAGCTACCCAGCCAACCTACTCATGCCCTCACGCATTGTTCAACTTTTGTTCAAGTGTTGGTCAGCCAACACTACCACGCCCTTTTCACCACAATGTATGAGGTCGGCTTGTTAAGTTTGTAAGTCGACCGTGGGAAATCAACCATGCTCCCACGCCTATAAACCCTTTTCTCTATCATTCTTGTGCTCACATTATTCCATGACTCCTCGCACATTGGTCGTAGAGTTGTTCGTTGAAGTCACACTTCATCCGGTGGGCGTGTCAAGGACCACAGGTCCTTACACCGGTGGCCGAATGGCTTGTGGGGGTGGTGGGGTGATTTTTGGAATCACCCTACCCTCCGCCCCACCCCGGTGGCCCAACGACCTGTGGGGATGCCAGGGTGTTCCCTGGAATCACCCCACCTTCCGCCCCACCGCGGTGACCCAACGACCTGCGGGGGTGACAAGGTGATTCCAGGAATCATCCCGCCTTCTGCACCACACTGGTGCCCCAACAACCAACGGGGGTAGCGGGGTGATTTCAGGAGTCACAATACCCTCTGCCCCACCCTGGCAGCCCAATAGCTTGGAGAGGTGGTGGGGTGATTTCGGGAATCACCCCACCCTCCACCCCACCCTGATGGCCTAACAACCCGCGGGGGTGATGTGGTGATTCTGGGAATTACTCCTCCCTCTGCCCTCCACCCCACCCCGATAGCCCAATGGCCTGCCTGGGAGGCACGGTGATTCTGGGAATCACCCCACCCTTCGCCCCACCCATGCAGCACAATGCACTATGAGGGTGGCGGGGTGATTTTGAGAATCACCCTGATTTTTGCCCCACCCCGATGTCTCAACAGCTCACAGGGGTGGTAGGGTGATTTTGGGAATCACCCTGCCCTCTTCCCCACACTGGCAACCCAATGGCCCGTCAAGGTGGCGGGTTGATTTCGGGAATCAACCTACCCACCACCCAATCCTGGTTGCACAACGGTTCGTGGGGGTGGTGGGGTGATTTCGGGAATCGCCTCGCCCTCCGTCCCACCCTGGCATCCCAACAGCCCGCAGGGGTGGCTGGGTGATTCCGAGAATCACCCTACCCTCTGCCTTACCCCGGTGGCCCAATGACCCACAGGGATGGTTTCGTGATTTTGCGAATCACCCCGCCCTATGCCCTCCGCCCCATCCTAATGGCCCAAAGAATCAGAAGATAGTGTGGTGATTCTAGGAATCACCCTGTCGTTTGCCCCATCCTGGCATCCCAACAACTTGCGGAGGTTGGCAAGGTGATTTCAGGAATCATCCAGCCCTCAGCCCCACCCCGACAGCCCAACAGCTCGCGAGGGTGGCGTGGTGATTCTAGGAATCACCCCTCCCACTGCCCTCCACCACACCTCTACAACCAAATGGCCGGTGAGGTGGCAAGGTGATTCTGGGAATCTCCCTGTCCTTCCCCCCACCCCAGGGGCCAAACGACCCACGGGGTTGGCGGGGTGATTTCACGAATCACCCCACCCTCCACCCCACCCCGGCTTCCCAATGGCTCACGGGGGTGGTGGGGTGGTTGTAGGAATCACCCCACCCTCCACCCAAACCCAGCAGCCCAACAGTCCACGGGGCGGGTTGGGTGATTCCAGGAATCACCTCACCCTCCACCCCATCGCAACAACCTAATGGCTCGCGGGGGTGGCTAGGTGATTCCGAGAATCACCCCGCCCTCTTCACCACCCCAACATCCCAATAGCCAGCGGGGGTGGTGGGTTGATTCTAGGAATCATCCCGCCCTCTGCCCCACCTCGGCAACCCAGTAGCCTGTGTGGGTAGCAGGGCGACTTTTGGAATCATCCCACCCTCCACCCCACCTCAGTGGCCCGACGCCTTGCAGCGGTGGCAAGGTGATTCCAGGAATCACCCCGCCCTCTGCCCCACCTAGGTGGCCCAATGTCCCACATGAGTAGAGTGGTGATTCCAGGAATAAACCCTCCCTCTGTTTTATAGACATATTTGGGCACTGCAACCCCAATCAAATATGTCCATAAGCTAAGGGCTTATAAGCCCCTAAAAGTGTTGTTTCATACCCTAAAGGAACAAGGTCAACTGATTACATCATTTCCTAGAAATTCTCCCTGAAAAACTGGTCAGAACTGGTTAGAATTGGACCATACAGACTGCTCCATGCTGAGGGTGCGATGCATCTCACCTGTTACATATATAGGGTGTGATGCATACTGAAAATCCCTTCTATAGGGTGCGATGAGCGAGAGAAGACAAATGGCAAAGGTAGTTTGCTAGGTGGAAACCCAAAAATTATTCTAAAAGTTGCTCATTTAACACTTGCCTCTCTGAATTTGCCCAACGATGAGTAAGAGATCATGAAATCTCCAAGTGGAACTAAGAACTATCAGAGGAATGACACTAATCAAAATCCCAGAAGCTGAGTCACCCACCTACAAATATCTATATATGGATCCCTCATCCTAGATTTCTAAAGGCTGGAATTTTGTATTCTATAAGGAAGTGATATTGGTTTCTCTGTGAAACATCATAGTGTTGGGTGATCTAGATTTTCATGAGGTGAAGAGGGATTTCATGCTGGGAGGATGGCACTGGGTCAGACTAATGGATCTCTATACTTTGATGGTATTATGTTGCTTTGACTCTACAAGTGTTTCTTTGAAGCGAGACAAGTGAGGAAGGAGTGGCAAAGCTCTATCAAAGGAGGGAGGAAGCAAGCAAGGATCCAAGCGAAAGACTAAGGTTGGTACTCTCTGATTCTCTCTCATCTATCTCTCATAAAGGAAAACACAAGTAACTTTAGTTTGTTTGTTTCTAAGATAGCTACCCATCTTAGTGGGACTAGCAGCTCTAAATGGACACTAGTTTTCCTGATAAAAAAAAGGCGACTCCACTGGGGCGCGAATAGTGTGACAGTTAGTTACTGTTGTTTTCTTTATAAACTACAGATGGAGCCTGAAGTTAAGCCAACTAGCCTTCGAACTACTTTTTCTATGCAACTCGAAAGTAGATCAATGCTGCTTCAGTCAATCTCTAGGTTAGTTTATGAACTGAACATCTAACTCGCAAACATCCTAAGTGCCCTGGTGGTAGCTCAAATAACCTCATTAGATCAGCCTAAATCCCTAAACTAACCTCATTTGTGTTTACTGCCTATCATTAGCTCAGCCTAAATCCCTGAACTAAGCTGCAAACTGTGAGCAAAAACCAAGCTCAGTCTCATCCCTGGACCATCACACTATCTCTCATTGGTAGTCTGGATGCATCGCACCTCCCATGTGCTGTAGGTGAGATGCATCCTTGTTTCCTTATGTTACAGGTGTGATGATTTGGTGAGACTATTTCTGCTTCCAGATTTTGGTTTTCTCTTCATTATCTTCATATTTATTCAGTAGTTTTGTTGTCTGTGATTAGTATATCACTGTTGAAACTATCTTCCTTTGCATTATTCATCCCCCATTGATAAAGAATTGTGGATGTTTTTATGTATTTTTCATCATTTAGAGTCCTCCTTTGCAAAAATTAGCTTAATCGAACTATCGTCTTGTGATTTGAAAGTGTAACAAGTGTTGTTTTCAGTCAAAGAAAAAAGTGTCGTAAAGTCTTCCTCTTTTAGATAGTTGATTACACTTTTGCTATTGTATTTGATTTGGATAATGAATTCTTTGAAGTGTCGAAAGTAGTTTTCAAGTCAAAATTGAAAGTTTCGTCTAAATCTTCCTTTCGTTTTGAAAAGAAATTGTTAAAGTGTCGCTTTGAGGAAAGATAGTTCAGATCTGTACTTAGTTTTCCTTTTGTCATTCTCACATTAAGGAAATTGAAAAACAAATACATGCATGTGCATTTGCATTTAGATTGCATGCGGAAATTGATTTAGGACAGTGCATCTTAGCGTGTGCTCTTTGCTCTATGTTGAAAGTATTTTACTTCTCTTTCCTTAGTAGCTAGGATTTTCATTACAAAAGAAAGTAAACCACTGTTTCTCATCTTAGATTGTATATTTAGGAATTGTATATCTACATCAGATGGTGAACCTTAAAGGCAAACTTCCTAAGAAAGATTAACTGTAAAATAAATTTCAATGAACATAAAAATGCTTTGGAACATAATGCACAACATCTATAAGTCTAGGCTAGAGATGTATTCCAGCATCGTAAATCCTGGTAACTATCATTTTCAGCGTAGGTTGGGTGATTCCTCGTCCTTGATATGACAAGTGCCAGTACAAACTTGTGCTCCCATGTACCACCAAGCATATATTGGGAGACCACAATAGGATATATCCTTTATCCTTAGGAAGCCGTGTCTGCTGCCCTATTGATTGCAATGCACTGAACATAGCATTAAGGAAGAATGACTACCATACATAAAAATTATTTTGTAGTTTTTCGATTGGTTTGGTAATCCCTCTGTCTAGATTTCCAGAGTAATCATTTTCGTTCCTTTTCAGATTCCTTAAAAGAAAAGGTCCATTTGAGCACTTGTCACTTGAGGCTCATTAAAAATCAAAGGCGACTAGAGTCATCTTTAGCTCTTTCTCGACTCTTTAAAATTGAAAAAGAAAGTTGTGTCAAAGCATCATAAAATTTATTTGGATTGGAATAATAACACTGTTCCCTCATTGGCCTTAGGTTGAGAAAATGGAGTCCACCAATCAAGGATTTCCCCTTGGGGGGAATCCTAGTCCCTTGTCCTCTTGGGGAGATGTTGGTGCACCTCATATGGCTACATTGTCCCTTCCAGGACTTACCATTGGCCTTCTAGTATGGCTTTTCTCAACCTCTGTCATTCAAAACACCGTGATTCTTGAGCAATCAAATCAACAACCAAATGATACTAGAGTTACCCCCCAACCTTCTACTTTGTTTTTTTCTCCCTCTCCTTCTTCCTCTTTGCTTGGTGAAGCTAGTAAAACTAAAAACCAGGTAACTAAGAAGAAGAAGAAATGGAAGGAGAAGAAGAAGAAGATGCCAATGACGAAAGGGGGCAACCATGCATCATCTCATGAAAATCCACACACTACACCATCCAAACCTAAATCTCCATGTATCATTTGCAAAGGAGACCACTATCATCGAGATTGTCCTTACATCCCTTGGATCTTAAGGGATTGGTCTCCCTGCTTGCACAATCCGGTGTCCTCAACCTCTGACGATGGTGTTGAAAGTACATCGTCAACTAGTAGATCTAAATTTCCTTGTAGATTTTGTGAAGGCCATCATGCCCTCCATCGTTGTCCCTTCCTGGATGAAGCTAAAAGAGTCTTGGATAATTGTCCTACTTCACTGCTATGGCTTCCTCGTGGATACAAGAAAATCTTGTTTACTGCATCACTAGTTGAAAATCTGACTAAAACACCTTTGTTGTTGGTCAAAGCACCATTCATTGAAGATAAACCCTCTAAGTCCACACAGGACCAAAGTCAACAGGTCAAGATGGCAGTCGGCCCAGTCTTGTCTTCAGAAGGTCTACGTTTAGATGATACAGTCACCAAAGAGAATGAGAATGACACTGTTCAAATTCTTTTTGTTAACACAGAATCCAATGAACCTAGGGGCAATCTACCCGTTCCTTTACCGTAGGAAGTTTTTCAAAGATTCATCTTGCCGTCTATTAGGTCCCTCATCCAAGCAATCTAGTTGTTTCCTTTGATTGAAATCTACTAGGGATACCTCGCCTACCATCTAATGTACCATTCCAAATCATAGTACAAGCTTACAAAATGATCATGGTTGGTACAATAATAGATTAAGGGGCCTCCGTGAGTATCCTTTCCTCAACTTCTTGGAAAGCGCTTGGTTCGCCATCGCTTCTGCTTGAGATTCAAAATCTGTCAGGCTTCAACAAAGGAACCAGTAGACTGTTAGGGATCCTTCCAAATTTGCATATAAATTTGAGAAGGAAAACCATTTATCAAAATGTGATGGTAGTCCAAGCACCATTAGATTATAATCCAATCCTTGGACGTGACTACATTTATAGCATGGGAGCTATTGTTTCCTCACTCTTTAGGGTGATGTGTTTCCCGTATGAAGGCAGAGTGGTCCAGCTCATTGACCAGCTTTCATTTCCTGGTTCAAACATGGCTAATATTCAAATACCATCCCTAACTATATTTTTGCTCAAGGAATGTCTCATCAACCCCCAGTCCATCCACCTGATGAGCACGAGTGATTCAGCGAATGTGACTAAACCTAGGGGGCATGCACCCTGGTCTGCTTTGGCAGGAAAACCTTAGATATAAGGTAGGTTTCCTCGTAGGATATATGACCAATCTGACACACCCGTTCATTTAGGAAAATGGGATCAGTCTAGAAATATCATTTCCTCCTCGAAGGTTATATGATTGGAACTAACACCATTCACCTTTGTCTATTTCAATGGACAGTGCCAAGGAAGTGTTTCATTGGCAAATGCGGACAAAACAATCTTGCTAATGCGAGAACTTCCAAATGGTAACCTAGAAACTCTACTTCTCTTTATATCTAGGGGCATGCAAACCTTTTGTATGTAAGTGAAAGGCGACCTTTTATTTTCGTAGTTTGAAGGCTTGTTTTCTTACTTTGTAGGCTCTCAACCCTTTAACCACGTAGGTGGGTCGTTCCTAGCTTGCATAAAAAGGCTCCGTAGTAAATTTGCACATGGTGCAAGCTCCCTAAAAAATTAACCCGCTGATGAGAGATATCCTTATTATACGATTGGCACGAGTAGGTTTATGTGAAGTTCCAACTCGTTATAAAATAAACCTAGCAATGAGCATATGTTCCCCCAGAGTTTAAGCTCATTAAAAAATGAACCCATCTTCCAGTAAATAACCTTTGTGATTGCATTGCTATCAACTTTTGAGCCTTGGTCATGTTCTTACCATCACCTCCACATTTTAGCCGATCATCTGCCTCGACTTGATTGTCTACCCTTTTGAGGAATAGCTGTGAAGAGTAACTTTGTTAGCCACTTTCCTTACACTGCCGTGATTGAAAAGTTCCAAATCTTACCTGGAACCAGCTGCTACCCGAAAATATCACTCATTCCCCAAAGACGAGTCTCTTTTGAGCTCTTTTTAGACTCGTAAAATATAAAAATATTGCCGATGAATTGGCCTCTCCAGCTCATTAAAGTCATTGGAAGTGCCATCCCTTCTCTAGATTTTAATATTTTTGGACCCGAGGGATAATTACACAAAAAGATCGAGCACTTGTCTTTTTCGACTGATTAAAGTGATTGGAAAAGTCATCCCTTTCATATTATTTTATAGTTTTTCAGACTTAAGTGATTATACTACGAAAAAGGATTACTGGAGTTTCCTTTCCATCTCTTTTCAGACTCTCTAAAATTGAAAAGGGCCAAGTTATCTTTGTCGTTAAACTTGTTAAAACAATAGCGACAAACTTTTCCATTACAGATAAGAGCGAGTTTCACTATCGCTAGGCTTGTTAAAACATAGCGACAGGTTTGCCTGAAGGGAAAATTATAGAACAAGCATATGTTATCCTCCTCAGGCTTGACAAAAATAAAGAGGTACTAGTCAAAAATGACTACGGGAAAATTGGGAAGAAAACTTGAAGAACTTTATTGGTAGCAGGTCGCTCTTGAGCATGACACTTTCACTCCATCACCATGATTGAGTCGGGTTGGGTTATTTCATTCACTGGTCATATCAGCATTGGTCCTCCGTACCATCCATTTTTGGGGTTAATGCTACCAATCCATTTCAGTGTCACCGATATGTTCAAGGGAAGTCACTCAGGGAATTCACCAACCCAGCTTACACCTCATCCGTTACAATACCTTCACGCTCCATTCTTTCATGACCACCACCCTGAACCTTGTATCATCAGATCATTTTCACCTCCGCAAAATTATTTTCTCCTTTCCGTGCCATAGTTGTAGGATTCATTAAGGCCCTCCTATGATGGGTCACTTCTTGTCAACATTAGCTCATTATCCAAGAAGTCGACTTAGGAACAACCCTTTCAGTACTTTGAAGCTTGCATGCCTCAATGGCAAGTTTTTCACTTCTAGCGACAGGTATACATCAATGGCCTTTGACCGAAAGATTTTACGTGGTGTTTGACATGGACTAATGTATTCACACCACGTGAATTGTACTGCAGTACCTTGACGGTCATCATCATTGTCGATGATTCCTCTCATGCCTATTAACAAGCTACATCATTGGTTGTGTTAACACCCAGGTTGTTCCCTATGACTCCCAAGGGAATACGGTTGGGGTAACCACTAACCAACCTTTGGATTATAGATCCTAGCCTATCTATAATCAGAGAGAGCTCTCTCTTTAAGTCTCAGCTATGCCTTGTGAGTATCTTGGGCTAGTTTAAAGTTTCATTTTCCTGTTTGATACTTTGGTTGATGAAATTTTGTTGTAATAAGGGCATGAAGAGTTTCAGAAGATGCTAATCCGTTGGGCATATGGAGTCAGAAAAATGAGATAGTTCTGGTGCCGGTGATGGAGAAAGTTTTGCTGCAAAGCTAGATGGCTATTGTTAATATAATTTCCAATTTAGTGAGTGAAACAATGAGATATGGAGTGACCAACAGTGTGATATAAATTTGAACGACAATACCTACTTAGTAGCATAAATGAATTACCAAATAGTGACTGTGAGGCATTCAGAGCTTATTGGAGCAATTAAGAATTCCAATTTAAACAGCTGAAAGTTATGAAAAACATTTATAGTGAAATTAGATTGAGATCAGGGTGTCTCCATGGACAAATCCTGAGCTATTCTTTTTCTTTCTTTCCTAGA